>CAJNIZ010013481.1:19180-44671 GCA_905231905.1 Symbiodinium pilosum
CCCCAAACCCTAAACCCTAAACCCTAAACGCTAAACCCTAAACCCTAAACGCCAAACCCTAAACCCTAAACCCCAAACCCTAAACCCTAAACCCTAAACCCTAAACGCCAAACCCTAAACCCTAAACGCCAAACCCTAAACCCTAAACCTTTGCAAAGCCTGGAGCTGTGAGGTGATTCTGCCATGGGAACGCCTCGCTTCTCCACACTTCAGAAAATCATTTGCACTTGCCCCTTGGGCTCTCTCTTGGTATTTAGGGGAAAAAGGGGTTTAGGGTTTATAGGCTTTAGGGTTTATAGGGTTTAGGGTTTATAGGGTTTGGGGTGTATAGGGTTCAGGGTTTATAGGGTTTAGGGTTGAAGATTTATAGGGTGTAGGGGTAGGGAAAACCCCGAGCAGACAGTTGCCATAGACTGGATCTACCCTGGGGGCTTGTCTTGATCTGTCTTAAGCCTTGCACTTAGCATAGACACCCAAAACGACCCTGACCAGACTACAGTTACTTAAAAGGCGGCTTGTTGGCTTCCTTGTTTGCTAGGAGGAGGGTGGTTTAAGCAAATATAGGGGCCTAAACAATTAACAATGTTATGGCTTCATATTTCTTATGTAGCTGTAGTATATGGTGCCTCAAGTTGACCTCAAAATGATCTTGGTAATTACTTAGGCCCCTAAACCCCAAACTCTAAGCCCATAGGATATTGGTGATTATTTAGCCCCCTGTAGTAGGGTGTAGGGTTTAAGGCTCCTTCTTAAACCCTAAACCATACACTCCCCCAAACTAACATGGAGACCCGCATAGCCCCATTTTAGAGGGACCCTAGGCTTTATAGGGCCCCTTTTGGGTTTCCATGTTAGTTTCCAGGATTGTACGTCCTATAGTAAAGCAGTAATATGGTAGTATGGTAACATAGTAACATGCTAATATAGTAATATAGTAACATAATTACAAAGCAAGAAAGTACTATAGTTCATGCAAACAGGATTACCCTGCAATCTCAACCCTCAGCCCTCAACCCTAACCATCCTACAAGATGGGCAAGATGGGCCCGTGGCGCTGGGGAGGGACTAGACTTGTTATGACCTATGTGGAGGGGGGGGGGGTGATTTTGGGGAATACGCTGCGTATTAGGGGCCGTGCTACTCTGCTAGAGATGCGAGTCTGAGCGGAGCCCTCCACAGACCCCCTGCCGCAGTAGACATTGAAGCTGGACGCTTGCAGAATCTGGGGGACTTGGAAAGTGGGCAGATAACCCCCTGTATCCATATAATAACCCTAGCTGAACCAATGTTTAACCTACTTTTTCAATCCCCCTGAGCCTCCAAGGAGTCCTTAAGATGACCAAGTAGATCAGAAGACACCTGAGTGCAGACACATCCGACTCCCAGACGTTCACCTTACGCCGTTTGGGGTTTAGGGCGAATACCAAGACCTTTACTGGCGGGGTCATAGGGACTTAGGAAGTAGGTTAAATGTGAGGATACCTGGGCCTACTATATGGCTTATATGGGTTGTGGGTATACTACTAAGTCCCCCTGACCCTCCAAGCAAACCCTAACCCAAGGCAATTATATCGTGCTTCTGATTCTGGAGAACGTTCGCAGCAAAGTTCTGACGATGTACTTCGATGCGCCTGGACTGCTGATGGTCGGCCTCGCGTAGAAAGAAGACAAGGATATGACACACACAAAGCAACGATAAGAGCACGTCACACACACACACACACACACAACAACCAGGGGTGTTGAGTAAGTCCTTTACCCATTTTGTGGTCCTAGGCTTTTGTAATCAAGATGAGCCATATTCAAAAGGGGGGATCTTCTAGTCCCAGGTTACAGGGGATGCTAGAACCATGTCCATGCATGTGTAATAGACATCTACACTCCTGGAAACTAACATGGAAACCCAAAAAGGGCTTTATAAAGACTACAGTCCTTCTGTCTGGGGACTATCTGGGTTTCCTTGTTAGTTTGGGGGAGTGTATGGTTTAGGGTTTAAGAAGGAGCCTTAAACCCTACACCCTACTACAGGGGGCTAAATAATCACCAATATCCTATGGGCTTAGGGTTTTGGGTTTAGGGGCCTAAGTAATTACCAAGATCATTTTGAGGTCAACTTGAGGCACCATATACTACAGCTACATAAGAAATGTGATGATTCCATCTGCTCAGGGATGCCAAGGGCCAAGGGTTGCTGATCGCGGAGGTTGGAGGACTAGAAATTCAGGATGAACCCTAGGGATCCAAAAAGCCCAATGTAGGTAATATTTACAGACTTTAGGGCCCAATGTAGGTATTATTTGTATACTTGGATCCCTAGGGGAAGGCTTGCTAGTACCCCAAACCCTACAACTGTTCTATTCTTTGGGTGCAAGGCAGGTGCAGATTTGAACCCAGACAGCACTGAGTAGAAGCTAATACAGGGGCTTGTTGCCACTATTATGGTCGTGGACTTCTGAACATGATATTGGTTATTATTTAGGCCCCTACGACTCCTACGACATTACTCCTGCCCAAAGCTCGAATTTAGTTTCTTGCAGCCTGCGCGTTAAACTTCCCCCTGTAAAAAGGAGAGCAGTCCTCATAGGACCCTACTAGCGTCCCACCTCGCATTCTGGGGTTCCCCTTCCTACTTCACATTAGAACCCAAGAAGGAATGTGAACAACCTAAACCCAACACCCCATATATGTCCTGGATTCGCCATGGCACCTAAGGTGCCCTGTACCCTAAAGCGTAAACCGTGTGGCTTGGGTTCTTCCAACTCAACAAAAGTCGCAATGTACCAGAATTCCACAGCTGTAAATCCTAGACTCGTATGTTGTCAGTACGGAACGAAGGAATGGAAAAGCCTGGAAAACACTGTAGTGTCTGGTCTTCAGGGGTTAGGGAATGGCAACGAAAATGGAAACCGGAATAGCAAGTTATCTAGCACCCTAAACCCAAAACCCTAAACCCTAAACCCTAAACCCTAAACCTACTGTAGGGAGCTCTTCCTCCATTCCCTCCTAACAGCTGGTATGGGAGATCCCTCCATTGCCTCCTAAAAACTAGTAAGTAAGGTAACCCCACATTTAGGGTTTAGGGTTTAGGGTTTAGTCCCCCTGAAGTAGATAGAAAATGACTTTGGGTATATAAGAATAAGATCCCCATGCACTCCATATTCTATCTACTTAGGGGAGGCCTAAATCCTGACCCATCTTTTTTGATTGCTGCACCCAAGGCTGCCCCTGAAATCAGGTCGTAACTTTCGTTTTCCTTTCATGCAAACCCTAAACCCTAAAACCCTAAACCCCTGAATGCCTAAAACCCTAAACCCTAAAACCCTAAAACCTTAAACCCCAAACCCTAAAACCCTGAAACCCTAAAACCCCAAACCCTACAACCCTGAAACCCCAAGTCCCAAACTCTACATCCAAAGGAAGATCGTAGCACCTGGAGAACTCGCGCTTGTCCTGGCTTGCAGGGATGCCCCTGGACCCGCACGACAGACCTGCAAGGGATTTGTGGGTTCAAGGATTGAGGGTTTGGAGGTTGTTCAGGTTTAGGGTTTAGGGTTCAGGTTTTTTGGGTGTAGGGTTTAGGGGTGGGGCTTTTGGCATTTTGGCTAGGGAGCGTGGCTTGGGGATCAAGGAGCGCATTTAGACTTGAGGTTCTGAGGATTTTTCGACTACGTCGAAGGGTCCAGGTATTGCCACCCATCAGGAATCTTAGACTTTAGGGTTTAGTGGAGTTTGTTACAGAGCCTTGACAACGCATTCCACCTGAGGGTTCTGGTCATAGGCGTTTGGGTTATCATACTAGGTAGATTTACGTTGCTTTTCTGTGAGACAGGTGCTCGTTTCATTCATTCCTGTCCTTATGTCATTTCATCATGGTTCTTCCTCGTGTGCGCCTGGGCTTGGGTCTGATTTCAGGGGTCGGCTTAGAGATTTCGTTCGGAGTTGACGGTTTCAGGTTCCGGCGGAAGATTCATTCTCACACTCCTCCAGACTAACATGGAAGCCCAATGGAAGCCCTACCAAGACGACTGTCACTTTGAAAGGGAACATATCAGCTATAGTCCAAACTCCTTGAAGGGGGTTATATAGGGGAGTATTCTAGGACTTATTAAGGAAGATACTTGGAGTTTAGACTCTAGCTCATATCAGCTTCCATGTTGTTTTGGCAGGGTAGTTTGAGATCGTGCAGGTCAGCCAAGGGAAATACAAGCATTTCAGTTGTAGTTCTTGGCTTTGAGGATGCCAAGTGATGAAGGTGATGATGGGTCTGGTAGGGCGAAATGGACAGAAGTCATGCCGTTAAATCCAAAACCCTAAACCCCTAAACCCTAAACTCTGATTCAGGGTTCTGATTTGAGTAGCAGCCAGTAGCTCGGTCTGAGTCAGTATGTGAGAACATGGCTTCTAGGTCTGCATTAATTAATAGAACCCAAATCATTCCTGGGCTCGAAAATCTTTCAAGAGTGACACAATGGACTATCATTACCTCAACCTGGACCCCCAAAGTATGTAGAAGAATTGTCCCTTGGGCTATGTTAGTAGGTTTCGGGCTGTCATTCTGCCTACTTTTGGGGTTCAGGTACCTGAACATTCCTGTTTTCTGTAACTAGAAGTTAGTACGGGCAGGAAGGCGTAAGAAGAGAAACCTATGTGAAATTTAGCTCTGTGCTACCTAGCCTGTGCGTGCTCATAATCTCTTGAAGCCGCATTGGGATGCCTAAAAGCCAACGGGTTTAGGGTTTAGGGTTTAAGGGTTTAAGGGCTTAGGGTTTAGGGTTACCCTAAGGCAGGGTGCAAAAATTTGACACCCTTTTCTCAGACTTTGAGCGCCCTAAATCCTAAACCCTACCCTACCTGAACCCTCCAATGTAATTCCTTTTTGGGTTTTGTATGGTTTTTTGGTTAGGACTCTTATCAGGACTACCAAAAAGGTACTACATTGGAGGGCCTACCCTAAACCACCCAGATGCCCTCAAGCTGCAACATACCAAGAGACCCCTACCTGAAGCCCAAAAGTAGGTAAACTAATAGCTCAAAAAGCCCTAACAGTAGCCCAAAGGGCCATGATTCTACATACTTTGCCCAAACCCTAAAAATAGTCTAAAGGGCCATTATTCTACATGCTTTGGGGGTCCAGCCACGCTGTACCCCTCCGGTTTAGGGTTTAGGGTTTAGTGTAACGCTGTAGACCCACAGGCCCGAGGGAGCCACAAGCATAAGTCCCTAAGCTTCCAGAAGCCTGAGCGCATAACCCGGAATCCTCAAAGTAATTGGGTTGTTTCAAAATCCTGGGCCCCTGTTGGTTTCAGATTAATCTATTTTCACCTATTATTTCGGGGTGCCAAAATGGGACCCTAATATTAGGAACTACCCATTTGTGCCACAAACATTCTACGAGGCTTGGCATCAGTTTCGGTGCGCCCTGCAGCCACATCTCGTGATGCCATATGGTTCGGCGATGCTGCTGGGATGTATACAAGGGCTTCTGCAGGGGTTACATGGGATTGCATGGGGGTCATACGAGGTTTTATTGGGTTATATAGGGTTATGTGCAGTGGTTTAGTTCATGAGCGCTTTGCAGTAGCCCAGCCTGCCCCATACAGATTCGTTTTGGTCCTGCTTAATTTCCTTCTTTGACTTCCCATTGCCATAGAACTTCAAATCCCAAGGAGTGTTACATTGGGCTCAGGTCTATTCTAGGGCCGGAGTGCCCAAACATGCTTCATAATCATTATCTTCCTTTTGATTTGCTGATGGTCTCAAGGGGCAGCGGGGAGCGAACACAGGGATTGTTGCGGAGTGTGATGGGGATTATTATAGGCGTCCACCCTGAAGCACAGGTAAGTAGTCAGTGTCTTCTCTTCGATAGTCGTCTCTGTGCAACTCGGCAGGCTCAAAAGGTGGGGTAAAGGAAATGAGTCCCAATAAAGTAGAGTATATACTAGGGATCCTTTAACCTACCTACTTTCATACCACCCTGTGAGCCCTCTGAGCAAGCAAAGGGTTGCACCCTAAACCCTAAACCCTAAACCCTAAACTTTGAAGCGCAAGGGATTCCCAAAGTCTCTTTCGTTTGTTTCCGGGGAGCCCGCTTGGCTGCACAGCTTTCGGAAAGCCCAAAACCCTAAACTTCACTTGGGTAGTTTCCCTAAATAGGGACCCCAATATAAATCCCAAAATGCTATAACCCTAAACCCTAAACCCTTGTTCTAGGGATCCCCAAAAAAAGGTACCCCCAATTTCCCGAGGCCCCAACCCCTGCCCCGTAACACCTGATCCCAAGCTCTGCGCCTAAGCCCTGTGCCTAAGCCTTGTGCCTGCTACTGGGCTGCTGTTAAGGAACTTAAGTTGAGCTACCATAATATGGGAATATAGATATTATATAATAAGGTTTCCTTGTTACGGTAACTTCATTTACGTTCCTGAACAGTAACCCAGACTCTGCCCCACAACTGCGTTCACTTCAGGCTTCGTACACTCAGCCTCCTAAGCTGGTCTACGTGCCGGATGCGACTCGGTTTGCGTCTTCTCCTTGGCGCATTGGATACTGCCCCCACTTTGCAACGGCTGGAAAATATTTAGAATATGTTTACATACAGCCCTTAATATGACGCCTCACTGTTACAGGATGGGGGCAGTACGCAAACTATACAGGGGCTGCTAGCATACAGATCCCCTCCATTCCCTCCATCATTCCCACTGAACACCAGGTAGTCTCCTGTTCATGTCGATTTGGATTTGGAAAGGTTTGAGGTGAAACGCCAGCTTTAACGCCAGTCACTATCCTGCAGCCGGTTGTCCCTCAATCGCAGAAGCAGCGGTGCTTCCCAATCTACCTACCTAATGGCTACCAAGGATTAATAAACCACCCCTTTTCGGGACCTTAATATTAGGATCCCTATTATAAGCCCTATTAAGGGGAGGGGGTTTATAAACCATGGCTCTAAATTAGGATCTGTTCGACCCAAGCGGCTGCATTCAGAGCTGTGCCCTCGCAGCCGCCTGAGGCGACAAGATGCAAAAGTTTTTGGCACAGCGGCTCATGCCCTAAGGGTCTAAGTACCCAATAATTAGGTACTCGGGATTTGGGTAATAGTAATTATAGTATCGGTTTTGGGTAAGTATATGATTATTAGGTACTTGGACCCTTAGGGATGATGCGTAGACTGGAGCAAAGCTTCAACCATTGAAGGTTCCCCAAGCTGGCAAGGGGTATACACTGGGATTTTCAAATATGGTGGACGAAAAGCCCCATATGATCCCTAGAACGCCCAACATCTACGTTTCTTAGAGGGCCTGTAATCCAGTTCAGTATTCCCTGGACCTTTAACCATAGCCCGTGCATTTGATCTGCTACAAGCACATGTGTGCTCTTCCAAGATTGGCGCTTGGGACGGCAATGCTGCTTCAGGACTGCCCGGGGTGTTGGGGTGCTTCATAAGTCTTACAGGCAAATCCGCACTCAGTGGAACAGAACGTTGAAACATCGGTCACACAACAATTTTACAAAGGGGATTGGGGGGACTTGCACGGTTTAGTGTGTAGGGGAAACAGAAAGATTCCAGTGTCTGGACTACTGTTGAAAAGCTTGAAGAAGCTAGAAAACCTCTTTCTGTTTTATGTTGCACCGAATCAAAGGATGCAGGCCCACCACTCTCTTCCTTTTTTCGTCCGCGCTGAGATTAATGGTTCCCTAAATGACAGGAATGCAAGACCGAGAGGGCGCCAGCAAGTATGGAGTTTTTTTTAAAAAAAAATCTTAAGGGGCCTTACATAAGTTATAGTATCTTACTTTTGAAGTATCCGATAGAGGGCTGGGCTTAGAGGCCTACAATGGGTAGTCATCACGAACTCCGCCAGGTTATGTGAAGACTTCAGACTGTCCAATCCCAACCCCTCACATGCACCGCAAGTGTCAGTCCGTTGGTAACTCGCTGCCTAAGCGTAGACAACTCCCCGGTGCCCTAAATAGCATTTTCCATTTTCTTTTCCATTATCCCTATAATAGAACCCAATATAAGCACTAAATCCTAAACCCTAAATAGTAGTTTCCATGTTCTGATCCATTATCCCTGTGTAACCCCAATAAACCGTAAATCCCTATATAACCCTAAACCCTGAAATCCTAAACCCTTAAATCCTAAACCTCAACCCGGACTACTACGAGGAAGGCGTTCCCTCATTCCCTACTCCGCATCATGTCGACAAGTTACTTGGAGGGTCATGGGGACTTAGTAAGTAGGTTAATAATAGGGATAGCCGGGGTTATGATATGGCTATTAACCTACATACTAAGTCCCCATGACCCTCCAGGTACCCGCTCCAAGACATGTTTTTCTAAGGCCTGCCGTAGGACTTGCAGGATTTGGGCGTGACAAAAAGATCCGTGGTAGCTGTCCATTCTACAACAGGGCCGGGCCGTAAGACCTGGGATGCAGGAGCCTAAAGAATCAGAGACAGTATTTGGGAGCAGCATGCGGTAACGAAGCATGTTATTCCAACTTTGCACTACAGCATCGTAAGCCGGAAGCTGGAGTTGGCTTAGTGGCACCATTGAGATCATCCGGGTCCGCAACATGCTTGGTATACAGGGTGTGTGATGTCAGAGGCACAAGGCCTTTTTCTCTTTAGACGCCTCGGCTGCGTCGGTGACGACTGCCAACAGGTTATGAGGAACTGATACCTGGACCCTCCAAAGTAGGTAAGATAGTGGCCCGAAAACTTGTCAAGAATCCATTTTTCATACTTTAGGGTGGCAGGATTGCAGGCTCATGTGGGCCTCATGTAGGACTTCAGTCGTGATTTGAGGACCGCCTCTCATAGAACGCCAGAATATTCTTCAGGCAAATCTGATATGACCGGTACCCTTCCCAGCCCAAAGTGGGCCCATTTTCTGAAGAACGTCCTAGAAAAGCCCTGAGCCCTCATAAAGCTTCCACCTGGTCCTAAACTCCAAAGCTCAAACGCTAAACCTTACCCCCAAATCCTAAACCCTAAACCTTAACCTGGCATTTGCAAAGGAGCGCGAGTGGTGAGAGGCCTACCTGAGCTTTTCTCAGCAGCTGTGGAGGCGCAGCAGCTCGAGGCCGATCTGGCAGTGGGGTTTACGGGTTTAGGAGTTGAGGGTTTAGGGTTTAGGTGTCAGGGTTTAGGGTTTAGAGGTTTCAGGTTTAAGGGTTTAGGAGTTTAAGGGTTTGGGGTTGAGGGTTTAGGGTTTAAGGGTTGAGGGTCTAGGGTTTGGGGTCAAGGGTGTAGGGTTTGGGGTCAAGGGTGTAGGGTTTGGGATTGAGGGTTTACGGATTTACGGGTTTGGGGTTTTGGGTTCAGCAAGGCACGAGGGGTTGTGGGTTTAGGGGCCTAGGGTTGAGGGTTTAGAGCTTAGGACGGTCCGCGTGGAAAGCTTATATGCCAGGTGCCCAAAACCCGTCATGAAGTTGACTTACTCAATCCGAAGTATTAGAGAGCTACAGTGCAGGAACAAATCCCAGATCAAAGGCGCTGGATTTGGTAGAGTTCAAGTTTTGGGGTGGCAAATGAGTAGTGGCGCCCCATAAAGAGAGAAGCCCGTTGCTTTCTTGGAGCCCGATTCGATCCTCAGAGATTCTCAACCTTAAACCTGACAGAAGAGAAGAGTTGTGATCATCTTTTTAGATTAATTATGGGATACAGGTCATATTTATATGGAACTAAACCCCTGCACCTATTGCAGCACGGTCCCAGGTGCAGGCGGCAGGCTAGAAGCACACTTGCAGCAGCTGTTTCACATTGGGTCTGGTTTGGGGTTACGACGAAACTTTTGGAGCATCAAAATTTATGGTAGTATGTAGGAGACCTTAAAAAGTTGTAAAGTTGATTGCCATTCTGGATGCTGGGCGTGGGCGTCCTGGGACATTTGCCAAAGCATAATTGAGGACATCGACCTCCAAACTACATTGGTGACCCGAAGGCGAAAGCCACAAAAGCCCTTATAGATCATCCATGAACCCCAAAAGTAGGTAAACTGATAGCCCAAAACCGCTAAAATTGGCCAAAAAGGGAATTATTCTACATACTTCCGGTGTCTAGGTGTTCCTTAAAAATCGCGGCGCTCAATCCTCCGCGTGCGAATTCTTTGCCAGTCGAGGCCACATCTGCAGATGGCACCGCTGCACCATGGCTTAGGAGGAACTAGTCATGTAAACTGTTGTCTAAACTCCTTAAAGGGGGGTTCTATACGGGATTATATAAGGGACTAAGGTCTGTTTATGAGTTCTCCGATACACCGCCTATACTACCTTTGCCCTCAAGTAGCCTTAACGAAATTCAAAGAAGCCCAGCTGAGGGAGAACTATAGCCCCCAGCATGGGGTAAGGTTAAATCTTCTTTTCTTGGGTGTAGTATTTTATCAGTGGAACGTGGCATTACTTGGTTCAACCATGAAAAAACTTCATCCTATTCACATCTTGAACCCTAAACCCTAAAGCCAAGGTCCCTTTCCAACGTTTTACCCTAAACCCTACGCCCGAAACCCCAAAGCCAAGGTCCCTTTCCAATGTTTGCGGCCGCATGGTGCCATCGAGCCCCCCACGCTAATTTATGCATACGGAGGCCGAAGCCTCAGTGAACTCGACAACCTTTGGGTGAGCTTAGGGTTTATAATCACCCTTAAGAATATTAGGGTTGCGGGTTTAGGGTTTGTAGTCCCCCTTAAGAATATTAGGGCTATATTGGAGTTATATAGGGATAGTGGAAAAGAAGATAGACACTACTATTTAGGGTCTAGGGTTTAGGGTTTATAGTCCTCCTGAAGTAGATAGAATATGGGGTAGATGCGGATCTTATTACAATCTACCCAAAGCCATGTTGTATCTATTTAAGGGGGACTATGGGGTTTAGAGGACTTTCCAGGGTGTGGCATGAGGTTCATATGTTTGGGTCCAAGTATATACACTACGGGTCCTCGCAGTGTTTCGTCATTTGCGGGAACATGGGTTTGAGCCAATTCATAAGCACTGGGTTCTCATTACAGGTCAGTTGCTGATGGGGTTGTCAGCGGATACTTTGTCCATGTAAGCTCAACGTTGTTGGCTGGCCGTCTGAAGTCAGAGGCTCTAAACCTAGCGCCAGACAGGCTAGCCCTCTCAAAAAGGTGCTTGTACATGTAGAGCCTTCCCACAAGGCTTGCCCCTTCTGCTGGTGAGAACAGAGCAGTTCTTTGAAATCAAGTTACAAATTCATACGTAAGCTTTTGTGCACGCTCTCAGTGTTGTTTCAAGAGCTTTCATCGGCCTTGAGAAGCCAAAGATTTGGAGGTGGCATGGAATTCATAGCCGAGAATGCTGCAGTTGCGGTTGCTACTCGAAATCCTACACGACCCGCTCACAATCCTACACACCCGTAGTACCTTATGCCTTGGGAGTTCTGGTGCTACATAGGGTTTAGGGTTTAGGGTTTGCATGAAGGTTGTATTTCCAGCCGTGTGAAACACGTGGCAGCGCACCGTCCAAAAGACGCCTTACATCTAACGCTCCCCCACATTTCCAAATGCCAAGTCCATCAACATACCATTACACTCCCCTGAACTACCCTGGAAACCCCTCAACCCTAAACCCCGGGGGTCCCTTGCAGACTACAGTCCCGGCAGCATAGGCTCTCTTCTCATTAGGCCCTTGCTGCTCCCCTCAGGGTCCAAGTATCCATTAATCATATACTCCACCCGAAACCTGTACTACGATAGCTATTACCCCAAAGCCAAACTCTAAACCCTAAACTACGTGGGCCCCTTGGGTTCTCGCTTGCGATGAGGCTTCGGCATTCCGGTGCTGCCAAGCTACAAGGCAACATGGCCCCAACCTACAGAGCTCTGGCTATTTCCCCAAAAATATTGGTGGGTTCCCCGTATGAAACAACCCCGCAACCCTAAAGCCTAAACCCTGCTATTGTCCTTGCTAGAAGGACTCCAAAGGGGACCCCTAGTGGTTGAAAGTTTTAGAGCCATCACTCGAGGAGAAGCATAGACTGTTTTCTAGAACGTCCAAGCTCCCGAACCGTAAGGATGCGCAAGGCAAAAGTTCTGGGCGGCTTTGGATACGTGAATCTTCCTGGTACTGAGGTTGAGTAGAGGGTATGCATGGGTACAATATCAGGTGCCCTAAACCCTAAACCCTAATACACCTCAGACATTCCGACTCCCTCTTAAGCACCAGTCAGAAATCGCACATCAACCACTCAAAATCCCGAAGGTCAAGATTGCAAGCCTCCAAGTCCCAATATCTGTCAGGGTTTGGGACTTAGCGCGGTTTAGAGCTTATTCTAGTCCCCCTTAAGTAGATAGAATTTTGCTTTGGGTGCTTTTTGTTTTTTTATATAAAGGTCCCCACATACCCCTTTTTCTATCTACTTAAGGAGGACTATAAAGCCTAAACACTAGACCTTGTATTTTATCTACCTAAGGGGGACTATAGTGTCTAGGAGCTAGGGGGCCAGTCCTTCTGGATGAGGTTGGGATCTTCAGGACTGAGGGAGAAAACCAAGTGCCAGCTTCGATGGCTTCTTGGGCAATATCCACGAGGTTCGCTGGGCGCAGGATTTGCCGCCACCCACAGATCCCTGGAAGTGGGGTGGCGCCATCGGCGCATGGATACTAGGCCCTGCCCAGGTAGACGCCGAGACCCTAAACCCTAAGCCCTAAACCTTAAGCTCTAAACTCTAAACCCTAGGCCCTAAACTTTAAACCCTAGGCCCTAAACCCTTAGCCCTAAACCCTAGGCCCTAAACCCTAGGCCCTAAACCCTAAGCCCTAAACCCTAAACCCATCGACCTTGCCCACAAAAATGTCAACCTTGCCCGCGAAAATGTCAACCTTGCCCACGACAATGTCAACCTTGTCCACAGATATGACAACCTTGTCCACGAAAATGTCAATTTTGCCCACGAAACAGTAAAGCGGCCGCGAAATTGTCAACCTTCGCCCACGAAATCCCACCAAATCTTCCTGGGCGAAGGTTGACAATTTCGTGGGCAAGCTTGACATTTTCGTGGGCAAGGTTGAAATTGCAGAGTCGGGGAAACTTTGTCCACGAAAATGTCAACCTTGCGAGCGAAAATCTCAACCTTGCCCACGAAATCACGAGGATTCAAGAGATATATACAGATATGTAAGAGAGGTTTAGGGTTCAGGGTTTAGGGTTTAGGGTCGGGTTATATAGGGGAATGTTATAGGGGCTAGTGAGGGGGATACTAGGAGCTTAGAACACAATATAGCAGCTAGGGTCTTTATTGGGTTGGGCTTTTGATTGGCGCGTGGGAAAAAAGTTTCACCCCCTCAGGCGGCACGCAACCCACTTGGCTTCGGTGAGCTCAGGACAAGACATATTGTTAGCTAGGAATGAAGGAATGGATCCTCAAAGCAGTCCCTATAGATCCCATTATAGTAGTTTCCATTTCTTTTCCATTCCTTCTAAACCGTAGAGACTACATCCTACAGTGCTTTCCAGTTTCTTTTCCATTCCTTCATTCCCAGCTACGCAAAGATAAGCATAGCACAGTGCAGAACGGGCCTGATTTTGAAGCTCCATACCGACCGAAAAAAAGTTTTCCCAGTACCTCCATATTTGCATTTTTTTCGGCCAGGGGGACCCAAGAACCAGAACAAGCCTTGAAAGAAACTACGTAAGAGTGCCAGAGTAACTTCTACACTCTTCGTACAACAGCCTTACATTCATGAAGAGACGCTCTTGTAGCAGTAGGCACCTTTACCTCTGGGGGGTGTAATGTGAGAACTCCTTACGCCCTAGGCCCTGAACCCAAAGCCCTAGCCTAAGCTGTAGGGTTTATGTGGTTCAGGGCTAAGGGCTTAGGATTTGGTCCTAAAATTGTAGTTTCCATGATTACGGGACCCCAATCTAGACCCTAAAACATTATAATCCTTATGGGCGCCCGAGAAAGGTATCCCTAATGCTGGGAAACCTCCAATTAAGTTCGAAACCAAACCCCAGACAAGGCAAGTATTGGTGCAGCTTGGCTGGAGCGTGGCGGACAGTATGTGGAGGTTCAAAGCTGTTTGCAGTAGGGTTTAGTAGGGTAAGTATAACCCAGGGCTGAGCTCCCGTAGGACCGGAATAGGTTGTCAGTGACAGTTTAAATTGCGTGGTAATTGCCCTGATCCTCCAGTTAGCACAGTTCGTAGCTCCAGCTTCAGGATTTCTGTTTTAGTATTTGGGTTTTAACGGCCAGGGCATGGGGACGTCGCAGGTCTACCAATAACCCTCTATCAGCCAAATGGCATCCCCTCAAAGAACCATTGCTAAGCTATGCGAGGTTTTATGATGGTTTCCCCGATCTATACTACTTCCCCCGTAAGTTCCCCCCGGATAATGAGGCCTATATAATTAAAAGAAAAAGTGGAACCCAGGGGAGGGTGGTGGTAGTGGTGGTAGTAGTAGTAGTAGTAGTAGTCGTAGTCGTAGTCGTAGTAGTTGTTGGAGGAGGAGGAGGGGGGAACCCTTAACCCTAAACCCTAAAGCCCAAACTCTATTGCGGTTGAGGGAGACGGAGTGGTTTGAGGGTTTAGAGATTAAGGCGCGTGATTTTTTACATTGAGGGTTGAGGTTGCGTGGTGTTGCTGTTCATACTAGGAATCCTTTAGGTGGACCCCCCACCCAGTAATAGTGACTATTAAGGATAGTGTTGATCAATTAGCGGGTTAGTGTTTAGGTTTTAGAGTCCTCTTAGATTCCCATTCTGCCACTATTACAGGGTTGGGGGTTCCACCTGAAAAATCCTGCATGACCTTTATATACATGATCCCCAAATCGCTGAGTTTTAGGGTACTTGGGGTCTTGCATGATGTTCAGTATCAACTGTACGGAGGGGGAAGGGTTAGGGCCTAAACCCTAAGCCCTAAACCCCAAATCCTAAACCCTAAACGCCAAACCTTATACCCCAAACCCTTAACCCTGGGTATTGAGAGAGGAGGCTCTGGGACACTCGGGAGTGTGATGGGCTTTAGGTGACCTACGTCCCCTACAACCACGGCAACGCACAAAAGAGTTTCCCAAAGGTTTACGGCTTAGGGTTCAGGGTTATGTTTTGGTTATATAGGGGTTATATTGATAATGGAGAAGAAAATGGAAACTACTATATAGGGCTTAGGGTTTAGGGCCGAATCCCTCGAGACAAGTTTGAGGTGCCTCAACGTCATGGCGAGCTTCTTCACACATCATGTTCAGCTGTCCCATTATCATAACCTCCCTCATTAGGCGCGTGGGGGTCTTATCTACGGGGGAGGGGATTAAGCGCAGGAGAAGGTAATCTCAAGGCCTGGTCGCTGACATGGAATTGTGCTAGGGTTTAGGGTTTAGGGCTTAGGTTCTGCCGGCAACTTTGTACTTCCAACCACCAAAAAACTGCTTGAAGTGCATAAGTTGCAACCTCGAGGCCTAAAACCCTAACCTCTAGGAAATGTCTTTTAATAAAAAGGTGGGCCCTGAACCCTATGTCCTAAGCCCGGAGCCCTCACCTCTCAACTCTATCAACTCTAGAACCCAAAGCCATGAACCCCAAACCCCAACCCTTGAACTCCTAAGGCAATGAACCCTAAACCCCCCCCCACCCTTAAATTAATTCCTAATTCCTGAAGCCTGAGTATTGCACGGAACTCCCTCATAAACTACCTTCCTTTGTGGGTTTGGTATGGGTTTTTGGTTAGGACTCTTGTTAGGACTACGAAAAGGTATTACATTAGGTAAACTCCATATATCAGGAATTTCCGGTTTCCCTGCTTTGTGGAAGGCGCACATCCGTGGGGGTGGCGAGTTTGGCCCGGAATGGGAGGCTGTATATGGGTGTAGGGTTTAGGGTTAAAGGGGTTTAGGATTTAGGATTGAAGGGGTTTAGGGTTAAAGGGGTTTAGGGTTCAAAGAAGGTTATGTAGGGGATTATAAAGGGGAGCATTTTAGAGGCCATTAAAGGGGATACTAGGAGTTTGGACTATAGCTAATATGTGGGGGGTGGGGGGTAGTGTGGTATTTGGCGGCGTATACAGGTATAAAGTAGTTGTTGGGAATAGTGGCAGGTGTATACATGGAGTGCTAGTTTAGTAGGACCTTCTATGGACCCTCCACCCTGTAATGGTGGTATAAAAAAGAATATAAGAGGACCTTAATATGATCACTATTATCACTTATAATAGGCATTACTCACCTCCCCCTAACAATAAACCCCCATACCCACGCTAATATTAAATACTCTCAATACATTAAAATATACCACAATGTGGAGTATTTAGTACTAGGTAAGTGGAGGAGGATGATTACAGGTGGGGAGTCTAAACCCTAAACCCTAAACCTACAGGAGACCACACTCAAATAACCATGGGTGATATCCTGGGTTGCTGTTAGGGAACTTAATGTAAGTGACTGTATTGGGGAAACCATATTAGAGAGAGAGAGAGAGTGCGAGAGAGATACATATATATATATTTATATTTATCTATATATATATATACCGCCTATGGTAACTTAAACTAAGTTCCTTAGCCTAAGCCCGAAACCCCAAAGAGTAGTTTCCATTTTATTTTCCATTATCCCTATATAGCCCCTATATTAACCCAGAAACCCTGGGGTTTATTGGCTGTTGGGCTTGTGATTTTTTGCAAGAGGTGAGATGGGCCAGATGAGACCCTGGATTTCGCAATGTCAGCCATATGAGCCATATCCTAAACTCCTTCAAAGGGGTTATACTAGGGGATTATAGAGGGGATTACTATAGGGGATAGTACGGGGGATACTAGGGGTTTAGACCACATTTTTTCCACTGCTGTGTCAAAGATGCGTACCACCGCCATCTGAGATAGGCGCCGGTCGCTCAAACTCAAGCTTGCGCATATTTACCAGCACTTGTCCTGGCTGGGTGTTACAACAAAAGTCTTTCCCAAGAAGACTTCCCTAAACCCTAAACCCTAAACCCTAATTGACACCAAGGTTGTGGACTACCTTGGCGATAGCGACGATGAGGTGATGGGTCGCAGCGTGGCTTTTCATCGTGCTACACCTTGCGGAGACATACCACCATGGGCTATTAGACCCTAAAATTCCCTATTAGGACCCTATTAAGGGTAGATTAAGGTACCCTAAAGGTCTAATAGCCCATAGTGGTAGTGGATGCACAGACTTGGGCCTGCGCGATGAACCGGATAATTAAAAAGCAAAAGCATTGCAACAAAGCGGACATGCTCCAAATACTGAGTGCCGTGCCATACAGTGTACACCAGTGAGCCTCAAAGTTCGAGAACAAGGCAGAGCAGTTTTTCAAAACGGGCTAGGCATCCGGACATCGTGATTTTGCACCCTTACAGCCCCTCTGCAATCCCTGCCTATATTAAGATCACTGCCCTGCACAAACGCAAGCCCTAAACTGGGTTGCTGTTCCTGTTCAGGACCTTCATTTAATTTGCTATCCTGGTAAGTTAAAATTCCTTGACATCAACCCGATAAAGGTAGGGTCTGAATCTTTTTGGTGCTCAAGGAGGAGTGGTGAAATGAGCTCACCCGACCTCACCCTAGATGGTGGTTTATATAGGGAAGAATACCAAAATGCCTTTAACTTGAGACTTCAAATTATTCTAAATTACCCTGTGAAGGCCGTGGGTAAGCTGATTGGGGGCTCTACTGTCCTCAGACTCGAAGCCCTAAAGCCCTAAACCCTAACCCTCCCGTAGCCTTTCACTAGGGTTTAGGGTTTAGGGTTTAGGGAACATGTGTGCATGTTTGGCACATTTTGGTACCTCAGATACCGTGACCGCTTTTATTTTCAAAAGGCTCGTAATCTAAATGGACCCTCATGTTGATAAGCTGTCATGAAAGGAGGATTTCTCAATCTTGCTTTAGTTATTTAGACGAAAACCCAGGAAGGCATGCTAATAGTACTTGTTTAAAATATCTCAACCTGGACCCCCCCCTTCTTGAGAAACTCCCCCGCTTGAGGGCTCTAGGCTAGTTATAAGTGAGTGCTTCCCACCGTCATTATTGGAAGTATGGCCCAATATAGGGTATCCAAAGCCCCACTTAGGGTTTAGGGTTTAGGGTACAGAAGCTAATGAAACTTTAACTTTTGGGTGCTGAAGTGTGAGTCTGTTAGTGAATCCCCATCACAATCCTTACGTAGTCTCCTATAACGGTACTTGAAGTTCCTCCCCCGCTAGAAGTCATCCTCGAACTTGGAAAAATCTGAAACTCTAGGCCCTTTATCAGTAAAGCTTAAACCCTTTATCCCTACACCCTAACCCTTTATCCCTAAGTCCTAAACCCTAAATCCTGAACCCTAAACCTGTATCCCTAAACCTTCAAGCTTAAACCCTTAGCCCTAAACCCGTAAACCTTAAACCCTAAACGGGGATCGATATTGGCCATAGTCTAAACTCCTTTTAAGGGGAGTTATATAGGGGATTTTACCCAAAGCCTATACTATTATAATTGCTATTTCCCAAAACCCAAGTGCCCAATTATTGGGTACATGGACCCTCTGGGATAGCTCATTAGACCTTAAACCTGAATCCCTAAACCCAAACCTAAAACCCTAAAATCCCTAAACCCTAAAATCCCTGAACCCTAAAATCCCTGAACCCTAAAATCCAGCTCATATTGGCAAGCTTATCAGGCCGCGGGCCGTGGTGCAGGAGGCCGACTGAAGGCCTACGAGGAGCCTTTAAATTGTACGCAGTTTTAGGGCTTCAGGCTTCAAGTCTAGGGTTTTTAGTGGCTTTAGGGCTTAGGGCTTCGAGTCTAGGGTTTTTAGTGGTTTTAGGGCTTAGGGCTTCGAGTCTAGGGTTTTTAGTGTTTTTAGTGTTTTGAGGGCTTCGAGTCTAGGGTGTTTTTGAGGTTTTTAGTGTTTTCAGGGTTTAGGGTTTTGAGTTCTTAGGGTTTAGGGTTTAGGGTGGTTAGGATTTAGGGCTTAGGGCTTAGGGTTCAGGACCCTATTGAGGCCCCTGCTTTCCGTGGCGATTTGGGGTGCTGTCTACTTTCCCGCTTTGGTTTTTGCAGGAAGCCCACTCATGAATGCTTTTGGCAGCTGTACAGGGCAATCACACAGTGAGTTGTTCCCACAACAAGCATTCTCCATCAAGGAATGGGAAATATACTGGGGGAGGAGTCATCGACATTTATTTGGGGTTTCGGGTTCAGGGGACCTAGACCCTAAACCCTAGGTATCTGGTATTGATTCCCCATGATATTCTTCACTCTGTGCACTCCCTGACCTGCTGCGCCAATGGCAAGCAGACGTTTTCACGAATAATGCCTATCAGAAGTGCTGAACGTGTTTTGGCGCACTAAACCTTAAACCTGAAACGCATACACCTAAACTCAAAACCCTAAACCCTAAACTGTAAACGAGTTTGAGTACTTCCTTTTAGGCCTACCCTACAGGTGTTTGGCTTGTTCAATATACCCCACAGGCCTAGGCCTACTGGTACTTGAGGGGAGTTGGGGGGTTGAGTCCCTAAACCCTAAACCCTAAACCCTAAACCGTTACAAGGTTATATGAGCTAAATCTAATCACCTTAACAGAGGTTATAAAGGGACTTACACAGGGGACTACAGAAGGGGTTATTAAGAGGGATACTAGGAGTGCAGACTATAGCTCATATAGCATTCGAAGAATAATTAGTTTAGGGTTTAAGGTTTAAGGTTCAGGGTTAAGGGCTTAGGGTATATAGGTACCATTATAGGGGTATATATGGGCAATACATGAGTTAT
The DNA here is from genome assembly GCA_905231905.1 of Symbiodinium pilosum. Classification (NCBI taxonomy): domain Eukaryota; class Dinophyceae; order Suessiales; family Symbiodiniaceae; genus Symbiodinium; species Symbiodinium pilosum. The sequence continues at coordinate 38,911 of CAJNIZ010013481.1, forward strand.
TTTCAAAATCATGAGAGCCACCCCCCTTCTCGCTATAAAGTATATTACGGCACCTGATCTTTAGGGGTACCAAAATGGGACCCTAATTTTGGGAACATATTCAGCTGGATCCAGTCCCATGCTCTCCATCAATTGTCTGGAAGTAGGCTGCAGAGCCTAGGAATCCAGCATGTGGTAGCCATATTTTGAGGGTCATGCATCTTTTTCCTGTTAGCCCCCGACCCCCCGCGTTGAATATTCCCAATGTACTAAAGTATACCACAGTGGTAATATTGGCTTCAGGGGGATGGAACTTGCACTCTAGCTTGCAGGGCGCCGCCCAACCCGGAAACTTCTGCATTCATGACTTGTGTTTGGGGTTGCAGAAAATCCTACCCTGCGTTGCATGAACTCCGTTTATCATCTATTCCCATCAAGCCTCCTCGATCCTTGTACAGGGACCACGCAAAAGGAAACCAGAAAGCAGAAAGACCGAGACATCCCATTCATATCCCCCCTCATCCAGCTTATGCTTAGATCTACCTCTGTTTTAAGTCAAAGTGGCCACGAAGAGGATTTGGAAGCTGTGGCCGATCACTTGCTCTCCAGTGGGCTTGCGACAGAAGGCGGCACCACAACGCTCTTTTTCCGTCTGTTTCGAGACTTCATCAGGGTTTCCAGTTTAGAAGCGCCCTAAACCCTAAACCATAAACCGTTGATTGGATTTGTGCGATTCTGGTGCGTATTCGATTGTCCAAATTGCGTTCATATCCCGGCACTCTGGCCGTGATTTGCCTACCTGAAGCCTTAAACCCTGCTTGTGTTTACGGTTGTATTGTATCCGTGGTACACGTCTCTGTACCCAGAAGCCTAGGCTGCATACTGTAGAAGCCTAAGTAAGTACCAATATTGTGGTCCAAGGTGCCCCATACTATACAATCATGGTATACAGTACCTCAAACAGACCTCAAAAGGATATTGGCAATTATATAGCCCCCTAGCCCTACATTCCTCCCAAATCCCAAGCAAGAGAGTCATCGAGCCTGCCTCCTTGAAGCCCGTAAAACGCTTCCTCACCCAATCCTCTATGCATCGGGTCATTGTTGGATATGGCTTAGGTGGACCCCCCACCCAGTAATAGTGACTATAAGAGATAATAGGGATTCTATTAGGGTCCTCTTATATTCTTATTATACCACTATTACAGGGTGGGGGGTCCACCTAAGATATGGCTGCTTCATTTGTTCTACGGTACAAGCACATAAGAAAATATGACATCGCACGTGTATCAGTATCCAAGTAAGGAACCTGTACTACATGTATGTAAACGGGCCCGACAACCGTTCTCAATTCCTGTAGCTCTGAGGGTTTAGGTTTGTAAGGTTTATAAGCCCTAGCTGCTCAAGCAAACTCCTAAGCTCCTAGCTATAAGTCCAGCACCTTACAGCAGGAGTCCTTAAAGCCTCGAATTTTCCAAATGGTAGACTCTCGCACCATAAGCCCCAGCCCTGAAACTCAAAGCCCTAAACACTAACCCTTTAACCATACAAGCCCCGCACTCCAAAACACTAGACCCAAGAATTTTGGGATTCAGGGTATAGAGTTCAGGGTTTAGGGTTTAGGGTTCAGGGCTTGGGGCCTCCCTACAAGATTTAAAAGGACCCTTAAGCACCCGCAAGCCCTGACTCTGTGTCCAAACCCCAAGTCCCCAACCCCGAATACCCCAAGCCCCCTAAATCCCCACCGGCAAACACCAAACCCCCAAACTTGAAACCCCCAACCTCAAATCCCCAACCCCCTAAACCCCAACCCCCCTAAACTCTAGACCCCAACCCCCCTAAATCCTAAACCCTCAACACTTAAACCAAATCCTAAACCCTAAACCTTCGACCCCACACTGTTACACACCCTAAACCCTAAACCTTCGACCGTCAACCTTAAACCCTAACCTTAAACCCTAAACCCTAAACCCTAAACCTTAAATCCCTCAGCCCTAAACCATAAACCTCACACCTTAAGGGAAATGCCTGGGAAACCAGGCCGCCTGGGCCTCTTCGGGCGCTCCAACGGCGGATTGCTGGTGGCCAACCAAGTGGTGCGGGACAGCAAGACCCCCGCAGGGCTGTTTAGGGTTTAGGGTTTTAGGGTTTTAGGGTTTAGGGTTTGTAGGGTTTAGTGTTTAGGGCTTAGGGTTCTGGGTTTTGGGCTTAGGGTTGAGGGATTAGGGCTTAGGGTTTTGGGTTTAGGATATACAGCAAGCTGTTTGACTATCCCACTGGTGATTAGTAGAAAAATGGGGAGTTAGTACAGGGTTTAGGGTTTAGGGTTGGGGAGTGAGTGAATATAGGTACCATAACAGACGAATACTTGGGGATTCTGATTATAGGGATCCACTACCCCAATGTCCCCTAAGCACCAGTGAATTATGAGAGGTTTGGGCTTGGGGATGTGAAAGGGTTATAAGGATAGACAGGGATGTACAGGGATATTTAGCGGGGTGTGTATTCTAATGTATGAATATGGTACAATAGAGCTTAGAGTTTTTGGGTTAGGTTTTAGGGTTAGGGGCTCAGGATTAATTAGGAAATTGCGTAACTGAGACTCCCTTCAAAGAGTATGTCCTCTGGGGTATAGTCTGGTGACATAAAATTTGGCTCCCCCAAACGTTAAACCCTAAACCCCCTAGGGTTGGTTTACTATGGTCTGAAGAACGTCATTGACTTCCATGTTTCAAGCCGTAAGCCGTACACCCTGGACCCTAAACTGGAAGAATGTTAGGGATCTGCTCCCTAGACCCACACAAGCCAGTGGATGTGCTGAGTTACACGACATCCTCAAACGTCTCCAAATAGGGGGACAAGGAACCGCGTACTGCGACTGCAGTATGTCATTGATGGCTTTCATCAGATTTGCGCTCGCCGTTGGAAATAGATTGGCTGTCTCAATTTGATTCTGACCTTTGGCGGGATATTGCCTCATGCATCGCTGCGCGGGGGCCACTGACGCGGCTTTCGCGGCCCTCCTTGCAAATTTGAGCGTGGCAATACTTCATCGCCGCCAAATAATACAAGGATCTCCCCAGTTGAATGCCGACATGCCGATGGGAATACTTGTTTCTGCGCGGCCTCACGCATGTTGATACTCCTGAGATTATGGCGGGCATGTATGCGGTGGAGCTCCGTCCTTGGCTGGTCCCCGCGGGAGAGGTGGCAGAGACCTACGTCTTAACTTACTCTGTTTTCAACTGGTCAAAACCAAGGCGTACCGGCCCCTTGAATCAGCCTTCTCCGCGTTTGCTGCGGATGCGTATGCCAAGTCCTTTCTGAAATCCTGCGCTGCTAAACCCTAAGTGCCAAGCCCCAAACCCTAGGCCCTAAACCCTAAACCCCCAACCCTAAACCCCAACCCCTACATCCTACACAGGGAGTCTGGTTGCTGGATCACATGTACATGTTCAATGCGTATCTACGTGGCAGCCCCAAAAGAGCTCGTACTTGTTGACAGGCTTCCCTATGGCCAAGCCAAGATCCCAAACCCCAAATTGGGTTTTCCTGCCCAGTCTATCCCCTAGTAGTCCCCTCCCCTGACATTACACCCCCTCCACCCCACCTAATATGGAACACTCCCATTGTCGTTTATTGTAACATATTGGGAATATTATATGGTAGTTTCCCTGAACAGGGGGACCCCAAGAGACACACCCCAAAATATTATTGTGAAGCCCTTTTATAGTAGGGGGAGAGGAGTATCATCTCATCCCTCTTCATTTCTACACAAGCCACAGGCTCCAACACAACCTAGGTCTCTAGACATTAAAACATAACCCGTAGCCTCAAACCCCAAAACCTAAAACCCCAACCGAAAAATTCTGGAACCCCAAACCCGAAGCCTAAAATCCAAAGTCCTGAAAGAAACTCCAGTCCTAGAACCCTAAATCGCCAACGCCTAAACTCTAAACCCTAAGCCGTCTAGGAGATGGTCTACGACTCACCGCGACGATTTTCGGCAATGGTGGCGGAGGCCTACAGGAGAAGGAGTTGACGGGCGAATGAGGGTTTAGAGGGTCGGCATATGGTAGTTTCCCTAAATGATGGGACCCCAATATAGACCCCAATATATTATAATCCTTATTATGGGGACCCTCAAAATGGTACCCCTAATTTTGGGAAACCCCCCCATACATGATTCGAGTCTTGGGTTTTGAGGCTTGGTGTTAGGCCTTCGAGGTTTAGGATGTAGGTTTATGGCTCAGGGTGCTTGGGGTGTTGGAGTTGTCGGGATGAGGCTTAAGATTTGCAGGGCTTCCGGTTTAGAAGTTTAGGTGGCAATGCAAGCTTCCGAGGAAACTAATCCAAGCTGCCTTCAAATGATCAATGTCCAAAATCCGGGGGGAAGATTTTGGTGAGCGCGATGAAAAGGAAATGCAAGAAGTTCGTTTGGGATATGAAACGCTACACAAGTAGGTGTGGAAGCCTCTCATATGCGTATCTTTCAATGCTTATAGGACCTTTCTCAAGTTATGACCAACGAAAGATGGGACTGCTGACGCAGGCATCCACACATCTTCCGGCCTACCAATCTTTTCATTTCTGATCTTGTGCATGTGCAGCCATGGAAGCAGGAAGCTCTAAGGCAAGTTGAGAGGATGCCCACCAAGGGTGAAATGGGGGTTTCCCAAAATTAGGGGTACCATTTTGGGGGTTCCTATATTAAGGACTATAGTATTTTAGGATCTATTTTAGGGGTTCCCTTATATTGGGAAACTACCAAATGAAGGCTGCTTTCCCCAGCACTCCGAATGCTGCTGTCAGCACTCTTCATGATCGAAATGAGCTAGGTTGTAGTACCATTCAAGGCATGTCTGTTCACGATATGATTTTAGAAAACTCTGCCTGGTCGCCAGGAAACTACGGGATGGAAAGGAAAATTCTTGGGAGGCAAGTAGGGGCTACTGTTCGGAGCCATGCCTCCATCCAGACCAGCCACCCCGAACCCAAACCCCTAGACCTTTCGTTGGATTCTATTCTCTCGTCCATTCCCAGCTTAAATGGTACGTTGTCAAAATTGCGGCCCTTTGGGTGGGGGGGGGGGGTTCGTTACAACACAGTCCTAAAATTTACGGGAACCCAACAAGGATTATGTGGTTGACAGCCCCCACCTCAAATATATATATATATATTTATATGTATGCAGAATTGTGCAGACGTTGACCCAGTTTGCATTTCCTTTTCCTATGTTCCATGTGATTCATCATTGTTGGGATCGTCTCCCTATATATCCCTGTAACATGCCCTATGATACAAGGCTATACCCTTTAATTGTCCCCTCGTTTTCCATGTCATTTTCCGTTTGGTTCTCCATTTCTGCTCCCTAAACCTTAAACCCCTACGCCTAGTAGTTTGCATTTTTCCGTTCCGAGCATACATGATAGTTTCCATGAATAGGGGGATCCCGGTGTAGCCCCCATATTTTACAGTCCTTACTAGAGGTACCGCCAAAAGGGACAAGAATGTGTTGGAAACCGCACAGCAGGTGCCCCTGGCGGATATGCTGCGGTATCACACGCTCCTGGCTGGTGCCAGTACAATGGCTGCCGAAGGGTTAAAGTACTAGGCTTAGGTGGGGTGTTCTTAGGGTGTTCTTAGCATTAGGAATCTTGTGGACATAGGTGTCCCTCTTGTACTCTAGCATGGGCCTTCATCCAAAAACCCTAAACCCCTAAACCGCAATAAGGAATCGTGTCCATTATTCATCTGGGAAACATTGAATGTAGCTCATATGA
>CAJNIZ010013481.1:44771-67996 GCA_905231905.1 Symbiodinium pilosum
TAGGGTTTTAGGGGTTTAGGCCCTAAATCCTAAACTTACTTAGCCAATAGAAGAACTTTAAACTTATTGGGCTTCCTTTTTGGGTCTAAAATCAAGTTTAAGCTTGTTTAGCCCTGGTTATTGGGGAAGAGAGCTTAGAAGATTCTAGATACTAAGTCCTAAACCCGAAGTTCTAGAAGATTTAGGCCCTACATCCCAAACCCAAAGCCCTCAAGCCAGTCAGCTTGTGACCCTAATCCCTCAACCCTAAATCCTGAATCCCTAAACCCTAATCCTAAACCCCTAAAACCCTAAAACCCTAAATCCCTAAACCCTAAACCCTAAACTCCTAAACCCGAAACCCCTAAACTTAAACCCTAAACCCTAAACCCCTAAACTTCTAAAACCCTAAATCCTGAAATCCTAAACCCTAAACCCCTAAACCCCTAAATCCTAAACCCTAAAACCCTAAATCCTGTAATCCTAAACCCTAAAACCCTATAAACCCTAAATCCTAAACCCTAAACCTTAGTAACCCAAGTTACCCAAGGTTGGCTCGAAGAGTACGGAGATCCGGAGGATGCCACGATGCGACCGCTCCTGAGGCCCAGCATGACAGAGCTCAGGGCTTAGGGTTTAAGGCGGTTTGGGAGGGGTTAGGGGTTTATATATAGGCTTTTAAGGGTTTAGGGTTCAGGGGGTTTAGGATTTGGGGGTTTAGGATTTAGAGGTTTTAGGATTTTAGAGTTCAGGGCTTAGGGTTTTGGGGCGGTTTAGGGTTTAGCGGTTTTAGGGTTGAGGGGGGTTTAGGGTTTAGGGGGTTTAGGGTTTGGGGGGTTTAGGGTTTGGGGGTTTTGAAGTTTGTGGTTTGGAGGTTTTAGGGTTTAGAGGTTTTAGGTTTTTACAGTTGAGGGCGTAGGGTTTGGGGTTTGAGGGTTTAGGGTGTAGGGTTAGGCTTCAGCGGCTGTTAGGGCTTGGGGTTTGGGATTAGGGGCAGTTTATTTGAGGTCGGACTTTAGGCAGCTAGAGTATCGGGACCTGCCTATAACTTTGGGGAGGCCTCCATACAGCCACAGTTGTATAATAGGAGTATATACCCAGACCCCCGGGAGGATCTAAAAATTAGATCCCCAAAAGACACTATAACTCCTGTATGATCCTTATAGAATTTCCCATATGGTTCTAAGGGATCTTGTTTTTAGATCCCTTTGGGGGTCTGGGTAGTATAATAGGAGTATATACGAACCCCAAAACAATTACCATGCGCCGCCTCGTGCTCACTATTGGTGGTTGGGGGCTTAACCTAATGCTATAAGCCTATAACACGATCCATGAGGTATAGCCCGCCTGCTACTGGTTCAGGGCTTAGGGTGGTGGTGCCGTGGCAAGACTTGGTAGGTTTGAAAGTTTGGGCCCTGGAGAATGGGGGGGTTCTTTTCTTGCTGTGCCTTGGGCTTTGGAGTTCAAGCGTCGGCTTGAGGATGCATCCTAGTTGTAACCCCGCAATATCTAAGTGTCTCTGACCATTGCGATTGTAGATAGCCTGCGTGTTTCGCTTAATTAAGGGAGAACCTAGAGGGTAGTGTAGGGGGTGGCGAGGTAACCCATGATGTTTTGCCTATCTTTCTACCAAGAAACCACGGTTCGTGGAGCAGGAGTAAGTGGAGAAATCCGGGTCTCAGGTTTCAACCTTACTAACCCTGTTTCACCAAAACTCGTCCAGCGTCGGGCCCAAACATATGGCATATAGGTTGAATACTCAGAGGAGTATCATGTCAGGGCTGTTCTTCAGGCGCTGAAGTATTTGGCTGTGGGGTATAATTCAAAACCCTAAACCCCTAAACTCTAAACCCTCAGACTGTGGAATATGGGGCCCGCTGCGAGGTTTGAGCCTTGCCTTTTCTGCTGTTCATCGAGATTTGGGGATTTATGACCCATGAGGAATCCTTGAAAAGGAGGGGTATAGTAGGAATATAACACTGGTTTAGGGTTTAGGGGGTTTAGGGTTTAGGGTAATATCTGGACCCCAAAAGTATGAAAAATAATGACCTTTATGGCTGTTTTTATGGGTTTAGGGCTATCATTTTACATACTTTTGGGGTTTAGGTACTGGAAAAGGAGGGTTTCCTTGTAGTAAAAGGGTACTCGTAATTTCAACTCCCTGACAGCGCTGACAACTGTAAGGCTCCAGGAGGTATTTCCAGAAATTAGAGACTTCTTTTCGGAGTCCCGGTAACAGCACTTGTAGTATATTGGCCTTGTAATGCCCGGACTTCTGGAGATCCACGCATAGTACGCATGTTGGGCCCAAACGTGTGCCCATATACAATATTCGCGTGTCTGAATATGCATGAAGTTGGCTATTCGGACACTTTCGACCTAAGCCCTCAACCCTCAAGGAAAGACGGGTTCAGAGAAAGTGCATCCTTTTCCTGATCTTGAGGGTCGGGACAAATTCAGCATTACGGCATCTAGCAGACTCTGTTTCGCAGAAATGCCAATAAAAGTGCTGCAAGAGATTGAGATCAACCTGGCACGAGAGCGAAGAGGGGGCCCTACAAAGACTGCTGGACTTCTTGAGGGGACCAGTTTTGGAGTCCCAGTTAGTTTAGGGGAGTCCTCTTGCATGGGCCCTGTTGCTATGGACCTTCAGGGACTACGACCTTGAACTAGGGATGTATCGCGCACAGCTTTTTGAATTTCTTGCTTGTTGCAAAATGAACTGGTAAATGTCAGTTCTGCGATGTTTCCAGAGCTGCAAACACCAAGCCCTAAACCCTAAACCCGAAACTCCAGGCAGATCTCGGCATATCACCTCGCGAAGGACTTGCTTGAAGCCCACAGCGATTTCTTGGGAACAAAGTGTTTAGGGTTTAGGGTTTAGGGTTTGGGGTAACGACTTCATCCGACCTCACCCCAAAGCATAGACTGTAAACCCTAATTCCTCAAACCCGAACCCTTCAGCCCACAAAAATCCTAAACCCCACATCTAGATCGTAAGTCCCTAAACCTCAAAACACGATCATGCCAGATGTTGTTTCTTGGCCAACGTGGCTGCTAGGGTGGCTGGTAGGCGACTCCATGAATGATGTGAGCCAGGGCACGGAGTCCCGGGCAGGTTTCTGGGGAGTGTAGGTTCTCACATGGCTAGACCCTGAACCCTAGTAGACCCATGATGAATAAACCCCCTCCCTAAAACCCCCCTCCCTTTACTAGGGATTATAATACGGATCCTAACCTTAAACCCAATACAATAGGGAGCCTAATATTACGGCCCTTAAAAGGAGGGGGGTTTACTAATCACGGGTCTACATTAAATCCTTGGCCTCGAACGTAACAAGGTTCTGATCGCAAAGCCCCAAAGTTCATGTGCTCCAAGTTTTTGCAGGCCTAAACTAGACTACGCCTTTCACTTATAGGGTGCATGTTCAGCCACCAGGCGCCTCAGACTAAAGCCTAACACGGAGGCTAGGACAGGGGGTGAAAGTTGCGTTTGGGACTATAGCTTCTGAGGTTTAGGGTCTAGGGCCTAGGCCCCGTTTTCTTTGGCGCGCATGCGCGCACTTCCATATCTTCAGCACTCTCATCATCAGCTCCTCAACCTTTGTGCCCAGCCCTAAACGCCAACCCCTAAACCCTATCCGTCGCGGCCTGATATGGCATCCTCCCAGTTACGTTGCCAAAACAGAAAAGCCTCCCCTTCAAGACACCCGTACCGCGCTAACCCTAAACTGGCCTTTGGTTGGCTGGGAATGAAGGAAGGGAAAAGAAAATGGAAACAATCCTGGTTTAGGGTTCTGGGTTTAGGGTTTAGGGTGGGAATTAGGGAATGGGAAAGAAAATGGCCATTACAAGAATGGGTTATATAGGGACTTTTATAATAAGGACCCAGACGTTCATTCCTAGCTACCCAAAGGCCGTAAATCCCAAACCCCAACTGATAGTCCTTATTATGGGGATCCCCAAAGAAGCAAGTTACCCACCCTGAACCCTAAACCCTAAAATGCTCCTAATTTTGGGAAACCTCTAAATCCCGAACCCCCCAAATCAAAGCAATCGAAGGATTTGCTGGTGCAAGGGAAGGCGCGCAGAGTGCCTCAGGTGCACAGACACAAGTAGAGGATCCGACCTGTCCCTGGGCTCCCCTTTTTAAGTAGCTTCAATGAGCCCTTCAGGGTTTACCGTTTAGGGTTTAGGGTTAAGTAGTTTCAATGAGCCCTTCATGAGCCTAAGGAAGGGGAACCTCGGCGGTAGTGGTGTATGAGGGGGTTGGGTTAGGCAGCCTATGAATTCTACCCTGTATGCAAACCCGCTACCTGGGTCACTCCATCCATGTAGCGGGTGATATGCCTCTCTGCCTCTTTGATTTGCAGGTAGTTCGGGAATGAAGGAGCAGATCCTTGTAGTAGCCCTATAATCCCTACATGCCAACCCCTAAGCCCTAAGATCTGGATTCCTCGCTGCTTTAGGTCAATCCCCATATAGCAGTAGCTCCTTAATATGGGGTTAAGAAGGCCTGAACGTACCTACAATAGTCTCTTCCGGTATCCATTACTGGGCGGAAGCTTGACGCAATTCATGTTCTTGTGATCAGATTACGTGCTGCGTTTTGCATACCAAGAAGGAGTTACATGCTTCAATAAGAGGACGTTGGTATCCTCAATATCCAAAATTAAGACCTTAGAGCTACTGTATCAGATGACTATACTGGGATCCTTATTCGTGGGGTTGGGTTTGCCAAAACGGCCCAGTAGAACCTTGAGACCACCATCCCAAACCCTGTAACCCTAAACCCCAGTCCCCTAAACCCTAAACCCAGACCCATTAACTCCAAACCCCAGACCCCTAAATCCCAAACCCTAAACCCCAGACCCATAAACCCTAAACCCTAAACAATTTGGAGTTTGGATTCAAGCTTCAATGTACCAACCCAGTTTAGGGTTTCGGATTTAGAGTTTTGGGGTGGCGGGGGCCGGGGGGAAGCGGGGGTGAGGAGGTCACTTTCCCTAGACCTTAAACTCTCCAAAAACCCTAAATCCTAAAACCTTCCCTAAACCCTGAAGTTATGTGCCACGGCATGTGGCGAGAAATGGTGAATTCCTATACGAGGAAGGTTGTCAGCACCGTGGGGCTCGTAGAGGCACCTTGGGGACTGCCCGCACCAAGTGTGCCATAATAATCTAAACTCCTCAAAGGGGGGTTATATAGGGGATTATATTAGGGACTATTATGGGGGTTATTAAGGGGGATACTAGGAGTTTAGACAATGGCTCAAGTAACACCAAGTAACGGTCTGCAGCAGGGTTGATATTAGTGTCAGTGTAGAATTACAATATCCTCAACTCCCTCCTGTCGCCGCGTGGGGGCAGACCCAACGCGTAGCCCAAGTGTCAGTCGCCCCAAACCCTAAACCCTACTTGGAGTTAGTAAGTAGGTTAATGATGGGGGTAACTGGGGTTACTATATGGCTTCTAGGGGTTATAGTACCCCTGACCCTCCAAGCAAACCCTGAACCCTAAACGGAGATGCGGTTGTGTCAGGAGCCGGCCACGTGCCTTTCTAGCTCAGTCCCAAGCGCGCCTATTATAGGCGCCGAAAGTCAGCAGCGTCAGCATGCTCCCGGTGGGTGGTGCCATACGAAGGGATCTGGGTACTGGTCTAAATTCCCTATAATACGGGGTCCTATATTTGGGTTCCCATTATAATGCGGGGTCCTATATAAATTTCCCCCATTTTGGGAACAGTAATTTAGGGAAACTACCTAAGATCGCCCTTCTTCGCAGCATTTTGAAGCAGCTGCGCGGCAGATATCCCGAGCTACTGGTTCTTGTTGTGGCACCTGCGCCATGCGCCAGCCATATGAGCTATAGTCGAAACTCCTAGTACCCTCCTTAATAATCCCTACAATAATCCCCTCCCCTAGATCACCCCCCTTTAAGGAGTTTAGGCTATAGCTCATATGAGGCCGCTCTCAATGCCCAAAAGAGACTTTGGCTGGACTTGCTGAATAGATCCATTGAGGGGTTCAGGGTTTAGGCAGCTGCCAAAGGACCATTGGTTTAGGGTTTAGGGCTAAGGGTGCCCTAAACCCTAACCCATAACCCCTAACCCCTAGTTGGTAAAGATGCTGTTTAGGGTTTGGGGTTCTGGGAGCTTGTGCTGAATATGCAGACTTGTAGCCGAGGCAGAAGCTTGAATCCTTACAAATGCCGTTTGGAAATGAGTAGCAAGCCTTACATATTTCCGACATTGAGGGAGGGGTTATAGGGGATATATAGGGTTATATTGCAGGGTTTAGGGTTTAGGGCTTAGGGTTTGCCAAAATGATGGGAGCTTTTTGCGGGTCCCCATAAGAAGGATTTGAGTGCATTGGGGTCTATATTGGGGTACCCCCTATTTCTGCAAACTACCACATAACTACAGGATAGCATGCCCCAAACAACACCGTTCTAATAAAATCGGCCCCTCCATAAACGTCCCGGTAGATCTTCATAAGCCCAGGTTGCATGTCATGTTCTGTGTTTGCATGTGAGTCTCCACATTGGGAGTATGTTGGCCATGAACCGTCCTCACTCTAAAACCCAGAACCCGAAACTCTACATCAAGTACTATCACTTGCTATAACTATAGTAGCTTCCATGTTCTTTTCCATTCCGCGTCGACCCTGAACCCTAAACCATTATTATTTTGCTCAGAATTAAGAGGTGCTCTTCACCACGTCTACGCGCGATGACCGCGTGCACCCGTGGCTGCCTTAGCAACGTACATGCTAGGGTTAGGGCTTGGGCTTTTAGGACTTCGGGCTTATGGCTTAGCATTTACTATTTCAGGCAACTTAGTGCTTAAGTTTTCAGGGCTGCCACAAGCATATGCTGCCAAGGGTCCGAGCCCCAGGAAAAACACAAATGGGTAGTTGTCAAAATTATGGTCCCTTTTTGGGTACCCTAAATATTAGGTGCCGTATTATAATAGGTATCCAAAAAGGGACCATAATTTTGACATCCCCCAAATGATGCTTAGAAAGCTGCTGCGCCTGAAGACCCAGGTGGCATGAGACCCCTGAGATGAAAGAGCATCAGGGTTTAGGGTTTAGGGGCCATTCTCCATGCGCGTAGAGGAGGACGGTACTATCGAACTTTAAACCCTGAACATTAGGCCTAAAGACAGCCAAAAAACTGCTGGATTGAAATTATCAGTTGTATCCCAATAAGCAAATACCCTAACGCATGAGGTGCCACGCCCGCAAGATGACGCAGCTCCTTCAATCTGCACCTGGCGGTGGCAACATCTTCCTTTTCGCAGCTTGGCGAGGAATTTTGAGGAATTCCACAGAATTGTGTACATTTTCTGGAGACCGTAAGGATACAGGGGGATGATGGCGGGGTCCTTCTTGGTGCTCAAAAGCGCTGATTTTGGGAAACTCTGTAGCAGTAAGCCTCCTAAATCAGGTTATGACTATAGTCAGGGACGTCTAGGGGTATATGTTTTATGGGACATCAACTAGTCGTTTGGAGAAGTTCTTCTCGTCAGATTTGTTGTCTAGGGCTTAGGAAGTGTGATATTCAAGTATACCATGCTGATGCATGTAGCTTAATTGTGTACATACCCTAAACCCTAAACGCTATAAGCCCCCCAAGTACCCTAAGTCCCCTAACATGAGTATATCTTGGTTATATGTACGTAGGCTATAACTTGTACTTGCAACCAATTAGCATCCCCTTAGTCCCTGGTATGATTGTAAGTTCTCTAGATCTACATTTACAAGTAGCTTACCCTGAACCCTAAACCCTAAACCCTAAGCCCTGAGCCCTAAGCCCTGAGCCCTAAGCCCCAAACCCGAAGCCCTAAATCCCCAAACCCTCAACCTCGAACGCCCCTACCCGGAACCTGCTGGTGAGGCCATAGCCTTGGGTCTCAGGATCCAGTGAGTTTCAGGATCCCTTCAAGGGGTTTAAGGTGTAGTGATAAGGGTTTAGGGTTTAGGGATGAGGGTTTAGGGTTCAGGGTTTAGGAATAAGGGTTTAGGGTGTAGGGCGGCTTAGGGATAAGGATTCAGGGTGTAGGGCTAAGGGTCTAGAGTCTAAGGATAAGGGTTCATATCAGTAGTATCTTATTGAGTAGACTCTAGTCCCCAATATCTAGGGTATGCTTACGTCCTCCTGTTGGCTTAAGTGGTTTGCTCAAGGAAAATAACCTTACTTGGTTCAACCAAATGAGGCCCATAGGAGCGACTGCCAATATAGTGGAGAGAGGGATCCCTCTTGTAGTTCAGCATAGTCCCTAACATAGTCCCTAGTAAAGAACCCATGTCCATTAAATTCTTCAAAAAATGTGGACTGTAGTTCGTATGGGGGACATGACGTAGCTTGGGCTTACCTGGGCCCGCCAATGTAGTTCCTTTTCCGGTTCTAAATGCCCCTAAACCCCTAAACCCGAAACCCCTAAACCCTAACCCCTAAACCCCTAAACCCTAACCCCTAAACCCTAAACCCCAAACCCCTAAGCCCTGAACCGCGGGGGCAGGTGAATGCCGACCTTCCCAATCCTTAACCATTGTCCCCATTGGGGTTTAGGGTTGAGTACATAGTGCCAGGGATTCTATAAGGTGAATGTCCTTCTCTTTTTTCCCTTTTGCACCAGTGCCCCTAGACCGTATACATGTTTGCCCTAAACTCTATAAGCCCTACGATTTCTGCCCTAAATTTATACCATAAGCCCTCAACTCCAAACCCTAAACCCTCAACCTCACCGGAACCCCTCTTTCGCCTTAAACTTCAACCCAGACGGCACCAGAGTCGGGAACCCAGCTCAAGACAGAGGAGGAGGATATGAAAGATCCTAAACCCTAAACCCTAAACCCTACAGACGATGGGGCTCGGGGTCTACAAGAGTGCCCAACAACCCCGAGTACGGCACCTACAGAGGAAGAACAAGAGACGATGATGAGGGGTTTAGGGTTTAGGGTTTTAGGGTTTAGGATGATGATGACAAAGCAAAAGATGATCTTCTGCCCAGGAGGTCAGGGGGCTCAAAAGGTGGGATGAAGCTAGGTCGTGGGCTGAAGGAGCCCTATTGTAGAATCTACTATATTGGGGCTTCTTTCCTATACACCACCTTGTTTGTAGAATCTACTATATTGGGGCTTCTTTCCTATACCCACCTCATTTGTGGAATCTACCATGTTGGGGCTTGTTTCCTTTAGCCCACCTTCTGCTACCTCACCTTCTGAGCCATTTGAGGAAGGCGCCGAAGGCGGTCACGGGGGAGCCGCAATCTTTGAGCGGGCCTTCATCCGGACCCTGGAGTGCCCCCGCACTTGTAAGGGGTTTAGGTCTGGGGCTAGGGCTTAGGGCTTCGGGTTTAGGGCCTAGGGTTTAGGGTTTATGGCTTAGGGTCCAGGGGTTAGGCTTTAGAGCCTGAAAAGGGTCATTGTTCCAGAACACCTAGGGTCCCAAGAATGGAATCTCACATGAATGCCTTACCTTTCTCATATAGTTATTGGCTTGCTTTTGGGGGCCCCAATTCGTTTCATCCTCTAGAGCCCAGGGAGCTTCGGAATTTGAACGGGAGGATTGTCGGCGGTAATTTCTGATTTCCAGCGCCGAAAAATGGAAAGCAGAACTATGTCGAATATTACGTTGGACGCGACCCTCTGTATCGATTGCACTTAACCCGATCAGGAACTGGTGAAGGCTTCTTGCATGCGGCGTTTGAGGCTCGAACGGAGGATTCTGCTCTAGCGACTTGTGTGTGCGATGACACAAAAATGACCATAGGTTGGGTTAGGCTCCCACCCACTACTAGTGGTATATTAGGAATATGTAGGGACCCTGGTATACTTACGATTCTCCATTGTGGTCACTATTGGTGGGCGGGGCCCCAACCTAAACCATGGATGCAAAACATGCCGAAAGCGGGTCTCAGCTGAAGCCTCTCACGTTAACTTTGCAGAGATCCCTTCTGAGAATTCAATATGTCTTTGCTTGGAGGTATGGGCCCCTAGGGTTTAGGGTTTAGGGTTTAGGGTTGGCCCTTAGCTTGTTTTAAGCTTAAGGGCTCTTAGGGGTGGTGTTGAACATGACATGGAGGGGTTGGGATTTTTTGCAACCCAGAGACCAGCCGGTCCAGCACTCAAGTACGGTGATGTGGTCTATCTTAAGAGGGTACTTGGAATACTTACTAAGCATACTTATAACCCCTAAAAGCCATATAGTAACCCCAGTTACCCCCATTACTATTATCCTACTTGCTAAGTCCCCCTGACTTTCGCTAAGACAAAACAACGCAGTCCATGATGTAACCCAGCCCCGGCTTTTCCATTCTGTTCCTTAAGACCTAAGTCTACCTGATGTCAGACAATTACGCAGGGCTTTGGGGGCTATTACTATAATTATCTATATGCCAAGCGTAGCGGAAGAAACAATTGTAGTTCTTGCTTCGTGTTTCACGGCAGAGGACGGAGAAGTTAATGAAGGGACGGGAGGTTGAATTGAACCATCGCCTGCTAGGCGCCAGCAAGGGTTTAGATGTTGAGGACCCTGGACTTGAAACTTAAAATTAAGCTGCCTAGCCAGTTGTGCGTGAAACCTGGAAGTGTATCCCCAATCCCAGACGTAGCCCTAAACCCTAAACCGTAACTATCAGATGATTACAATCGGTCCTAACTTGGGGGGTTGGGTTTGCCAAAGCCCTCAAATTATAAATCTTGACCTTGCTTGGAGGGTCAGGGGGACATAATAAGTAGGTTCATCATGGGGATAACTGGGGTTAGTATATGGTTTCTAGGGTTTATACGTATACTTACTCAGTACCCCTGACCCTCCAAGTAGTAGGGTGGTTTGTGGTGAGCTGAGGTTCTTCGACCCGGAGGATCGAAACCCTGGGGTATCTCCAGGGTTTGGGGTTTAGGCTTCCCTAAGGGTCCAAGTACCTAATAATCATATACTTACCCAAAACCTGTACTATAGTTGCTACTACCCAAAACCCAAGTACCTAATTATTGGGCACATGGACCCTCTGGGCTTTAGGGGAAGCCCGGCAAGTCCTAGACTTTGGCTTGCGAGACTCCAAACGCCTCAAAGCTTAACCTCCGAAAGTTTGGGAACATCCCGAAAGCTGAAGCAGACCCTTTAAAAAAGAAGCATCCGACTCATCATCATCATCATCATCATGATCATCATCATCATCATTATCATCATCATCATCTTCATCACCGTCATTCGGATAGAACCTCGCAACTTGCCATGTCTCAAAAAGACTCTTCCCAACTTCCCGCTGTGGAAGCTTGAATAGTTAGGAGTACTATCCTCCTGTGGGTCCTTCATTCAACTACTAAGGGCTTCCTAGGCCACTGCAATTTCCCTCCAAAAAAAGACAAGCAATTCTGAGCCCCTAAACTAGATCAATGTTACGGATCCTGTATACTTTTTGGGGTATGGGATTCCTTGTATTCATGTAAAACAGGATCCTTTTCCTTCCCTAAACCCAAAACCCAAAATCCGAAACCCCAAACCCTAAACCCAAAATCCTAAACCCCAAACCCTAAACCCAAAACCCTTAACCAGAGGGTAATGTGGCGAAGTAAACTTGAAGTTGGCCAGGTACGACTTCCTCTGGTCACGGCTGTCCTCCGGCGGATGATGCCTTCCGCAGATGGCGTCAAGGCTCCGTCAAATGCAGAACAGTCTTGTACTGATTTGAACTATAGTCTAAGCTATAGGGCTTAGGGTTTAGGGTCTGAACTCCTTGAAGGGTGGTTATGTAGGGGATTATATTCAGATGCAGAACATCCTTGTAATGATATGAGCTACGGACTAAAGCTAGGTTGGGGGGGACACATGGGGGGATATAGGGGGGTTGAGGGGGGGGGCATGTCAGGAAACTACTATGGCTTTAGTCCAGGGCTCATATCAAAATATGTCTAGGTACCCGAGTAGTATATGCCTTTTGCCCCTTGTTATTTTGCGGCCTCCGTATGAAAGCTGAACATTAGGAAAAAGGGCACCCTTATCCCTAAACCCTCAACCCTAAACCCTAAACCCTAAACCGGGTTAGCGGTCAACCTGGGTGTAAGGAAGGCCGCGAAAGCACAACTCTCCTGCTGGAGACTGGCGGCTTGGTATAGTTAAACCCTAAACCCCAAACCCTACAGGTTTAGGGTTTAGGGTTTAGTAGGAGTTCACTCCAGAGAGCCGCAATATCCTTGTTTAGGGTTTAGGGACTTTGTCCACAGAATCCCTGCAGAATCACAGACTCCCTGAGGGGGGCACCCACAGTCCTTTGGCAGTCCCAACATATGCCTAGGGCCTCTGGAACATCCCCATGCTCATCTGGGTTGCTGTTAAGGAACTTAAGTTAAGTTGCCATGACATGGGTATATAATCGCATATAGTAAGCCTAAACCCCAAAATCCTAAACCCTAGGTAATAGGGGTTCCATCTTACAGTAAATTGACTTGAGCTATAGTCTAAACTCCTAGCTAGCATCCCCGTCAATAACCCCTATAGTCGTCCCCTATAAAAAATTATCCCCTATATAGCGCCCTTTAAGGAGTTTAGACCCTAAACCCTAAACCCCGAACCCTAAACCCTAGAATCCCTTATATAATCCCCTTAAGGAGTTTAGACTACAGCTCATTTAGGTTCCCTAACAGCAGCCCTGTCCGGCGCCTCGGTGGCCGCAGGCTGCTGTAGCCCGAGTTGGCCCTGGTGGTGACCGACATCCGCTCACAAGGATGCGTGTAGAGTTTTAGCGGTTTGGGATTTTAAGGGTTTAGGATTTTAGGGGTGTTTTGGATTTTAGTGGCTTAGGATTCTAGGGGTTTAGGATTTAGGGATGAGGGTTTCGGGCTTAAAGGCTCCAGGGTAGAGGGTTGGAAGGGTTTAGAGTTTCGGTTGAGGGGGTCAATGGGTTTTGGATTGAGTGTTTAGCTTGTTGGGGATGGCACGAAAGTTAGAATGTAGGGGTTTGGATCATTAGGGCTTAGGTCAATCCCCCCTGTAGCAATAGCTTTTTAGTATGGAGTTAATAGGCCCTTTATATGCCTACAGTTGTCCCTTGTGGTACCCATTACTGGGGGGGGGGGTTTAGGGGGATTGACCCAAATAAGGGCCCCTCTCATGGTGTTGTGCGCGATTAGGGATGTATAGGGTTCAGGGTTTGGCTTCACACTTGGTTCGAGGTTTGGACCAATGCGGTTAAGGGTTTAGGGTTTACGGTTTAGGGTTCAGGTTGGGTCAAACCCCCACCCAGTAATGGGTACCACAAGAGATTGTTGAGGTATGTTAGGGCCCTATTAACTCCATAGTAAGGAGCTATTACTATAGGGGGACCGACCTAAGGTTCGGGTCATCTTTGCAAACTGCAAACACAAACTGCAAACACGAGGGTTTCTTTCGAGACCTGAAGCCACCACGGACGTGGCTTTCTCAAATCACAGGACCCTAAACCCGAAAACCCGAAGCCCTAAAACTCAAAACCCTAAAACCCTAAAACCCTAAAACCCTAAACCCCGAGGAAGGCGCCTTAGTTTCGGAAGTACCCATATCCCTATTTTTCATGCAAGTAGCCAAGCCACGGATCCTGTAGAGTTCACAGCCGGAGTTTCTTTGGGGGTCTATCCCTTAAGATTGAGGGTGGGGCTCCTAAAATTAGGGGTACCTGTTAATGAGAGAGTATAGGGGATTATATAGGGATATATGGGGTTACATAGGGTCCATCCCTTCAGATTTGTGAGGGGTTCCTAAAACTAAGGGTACCATTTTGGGGATCCCCGTAATACAGATTATAGTATATTGGGGTCTATATTGGGGTCCCCTTATTTCGGGAAACTACCATTTAGAGGTTTCTATGCAAGATGCCATATGGCTGTCCAGAAGTGATCACCTACGGGAAAGTGACAATGTGCAAAAACGGAGGCGATCTAGGGCGCGCAAGCCCCACAAAATTAAAGACCTATGCTAGTCATATGGTAGTTGTTGGAGGAAATCCCTGACATTCCCCAAGTCCACCCTCAATCCAGTTGTATAACATTCTTACAAAATAGGAGGAAACCACGCCGACGGACAGCGTGACGACACAGAAAGCTCAGATCTTCAAGAAGCAGCCCTGGGGAACATGTCCCATCCACGGATGGTCCTTGTGCCCGTCGTTCCAGCGTTGCGATTGGGCACTGAGCGCGGGGAAGATAATTGTGAGGTGCCGGAAGCACTTCATCAAAGAACAGTTTGGGATTCCGGGCTGTTATCACTGCCAGGAATTCCCGATGGAGAGGTTTGGAGAGCTCGATGAAGATTTGCAAGCCTTGTACAATGGAGGGTGTGCTCTTAAGGCAGAAAGGCGCGGCTGAAAGCCCAGCAAGACGCGAAGAGTTCAGAGCAAGCTTCCAAGAGTTCCCAGCCAGCTTGACTTCAATCAACACAGCCGTGCTCGCAGAAGTTTTAAAACGAGAGAAGCGACAACAACTACGTGGTATGTGGGGGAAAAAAAGGTCCAGAGTGTAGGATGTAAAGCTTAGAATTTCAGACGGCTGTTCACGGTTTGTGAACTTGTTCTGAAGAACGGCGTTTTCTATTCGAAGTCTTGCGCGTTTAGAGTTGTGGGTTTAGGAATCTGTGTATTCAAATGAAGGGGGGTTCGGAACAAAAAGTCAATAGGAGATAAGAAGTACCTTATGAAAAATCCAACATAAGAAGAAACATGTGTTTAGGAGCGGTCCCTTTGCCCCTTATATGACGAAATCCAATACAGCAAGAAATACGTCTATAGGAGCGGTCCCCTATGCCCCTTCTGAAGCAATCCAACATAAGAAGAAACATGTGTTTAGGAGCGGTCCCTTTGCCCCTTATGAAAAACTCCAACATAAGAAGAATTACTTCTACAGGAGCGGTCGCCTATGCCCCTCAAGAAAAATCCAATATAAGAGGAAACATGTGTTTGATCAGAACTCTACACACTCTTGGACTAATGGAGCGTGCCCTGGACTAATGGGGCGATGATAAAATTAAATCAGACACCCTTGGACTAATGGGGCATACCCTGAACAAATTGGGCCATGAACAATGACAAAACACGTCCCTGGAAGCCTGCTTGAAAAAAACGCGTTTTTCTACAAAAGGGCTCAAAATAGGCCCGAACGCATTATAAACCGCACGAACAATTCAGACCAACAATCATAATGAAGTGGATCCGCAAGAAAAGGCGCAAGTGAACTTTAGCCAAAATTCGCGCGAAACCTCTGTTTCAGTAGGGCGAAGTGGAGAAAATGACATCGTCATAAACGCGACCGTTACCTAGTACTAGTAGAAGTAGAAGTAGTAGTGTGGTAGTAGTAGTAATAGTAGCAGTAGTAGCAGTAGTAGCAGTAGCAATAACAATATTACCCGCCAGTAGCCGGCGCTTACTGTTTCTGCGTTTTTGCGGAGTGGAAGTTGGAATCACGGGCAGTTTCTACTTACGCTTTGAGATTTCGGATTTTACAATCACCTGGTGTTTATTCATACGAGGTCAATATTAACATGGGAGCCTAGACAGGGCGCGCCAAAGACTGCTGCCGATTCAACAGGGGACCAGGTCAGCTTGCATGTTTCGTTGTGGGAAGATACATATTGATCCCCCCCAACAACCCCATCAGATTCCACCAGCTCATAGCTTCCCCTAAGCCCTACACTCCAAAACCCGAAACCCTAAACCCTAAAGCAAACCATTTTCCCAGCCCCGCTGCATGGAGGACTCCCAAGGCTCTAGAATATCCAGGCCAAGGACTTCACCAAAATGTGGGGCGGAGGCGTTTCAGGGTGCGTGGTCGGGAGTTCAAGGTCTATGGGGGGTATAGAGGTTTTTAGTGTTAAGTTGGTTTTGGCGGGCCTGTTTGCATGCTGCGTCTAGATTTGGGTCGTCCTTTGAGCTTCAAAGTGTTGAGATTAGTGTGTAGTGTTGGTGGGGGATGCAACATTTAATTCCAAATTGTTAACATAAACCCCGGCGCCTATGCCCTAAACCCTAAACCCTAACAGTAAACCTTTACTAAAGCCTATAGGCCCTAAATGGGGCTTAAGCCCCCTCGGCTTTGTGGAGCTTCCTGCTTAAGGTTGAATTGAAAGTGGAAGCACGTAGGGCTTAGGGTTTAGTGTTTAAGCTTTCGGGCCGTTTATGCCTCCCTAAACCCTAAACCCGAGGTCTATTTTGTAGGAAGAACCCTTGAAACTCAACCCAAGAATCTTGAGTTCCCCTGCTACCCCGGCCATACTATCAAAGGTGCCCCTTAAATATCATCTAGTCCAACGTTAAAGTATGGGCCCCTAAAAGGGGCCCTTAAGCCGTTTAGGGGGATTCTAGGAACCCTGAAGGGGTACATAGTTAGATGGTATATAGTAGGCCCATGGTTCCAACCGTAGATCCAGATGCCCCCACTCAATAATAGCTTGATTCGAAAAATCCGAATATATACAGAGAGAGAGAGAGAGAGGGAGAGAGAGATATGTATATATATATATGTGTGTACATAGCCCTTCATGCTAACCCGATTATCAACTGTTACTGGGTGGGGGCAGTACCCAGAAGATTTCAAGAAGTTAAGGGGAATCTTGTTGTGGGTCATTAGGAGGAAAACCCATCACAAGACAAATGTGCATAGGTTCAGGGATTGATCACCGAACCCTGAACCCTCAAACACGAATAACTTTAAACTGTTAAGAGTTTAAGGTTTAGGTAAGGCAAGATTTCATGCAGGGCCTAAAGCATGAGAATAGGGCTTGGGGGTCTTAATCTAGTTGACGTATAGGACTAGAGAGGGGAAGCTTCGGTATGCAGACAGGCTTCTACATCGCGGGGTTTGCTGTAGATGAGCTGAAAGTATGCTATAAATAGAAAGACTATATATTATTTACTATGTGTCCATGTTCTGGTAACCCTAAACCCTAAGTCGCTGATAACTTCTAAATGCCAAACTCTAATCTTCTAAGTTCCTTACCAGGCTTGTAGTGTCCCTTAGGCAGGTAGGTAGAATATGGAATTTCCCAAAAGAATAGGACCACAGATAAGATCCCCATATATCCCATGTCTTATCTACGTCATGGGGGACTAGAAGCCACGGATCTTTCAAGCGCCTCTTTCGCCGAGGGCTGGCTCAAGGCTAGACTGATCTCAACTGTAGCTTCCGGGAGCCTTTTGTGGAAGCTGCAGCTGTGTCTCCTGGAGCCAAGAGAGTAGGACCCACAAAGATCATGGTACTTTGGATCAGGGTTTATACCGGATGACATGTTTACTTGAAGAGGCGCCTTAGGAAAGACGTGTTACAACACCAAGGGTCTATTTGCCAAATCGCGTTCAAAATACACTTTCCCTCATGTACCAGCAAAACGCGAAGAATTTCAATTCCTGAGTACTGTTGCACTCTGGCTAAGAGGTTCTTGTTCAGCTCAGCTGAGGTTTCGGCTAGTGGCTAGAGCCTGGGAGCTTTGGGTTGGGGATGGTAAAAGGGTGTTGGGGTTTAGGGTTTCCATTTGAGGGCTTAAGGGCTTCGAAGCAGTAGACCCCAAGCCTACACCCAAAAGGCCTGAACACTGATCCCCCCAAGCATGCTCGTTCTTAGTAGGGAATGGAGCCCCGAAGCCCAAGCCCTCCCCCAGAACAAGTCCCTTGTTAGCTCAGAATGGCGGAATGCATCACACTAACAGTCCCTGTATATGTCCCTATATATGAGCTATGGTCCACACTCCTACTCTCCCCCTTAGTAACCCCTATAGTGCTCTTTTACATGCGACCTTTAACCATTTTAGACTATAGCTCACATATTCGCCTCTACCGTACTGGCTTCAATGATCTTGTCCATTCCTGCAGTCCCTAGTAACAGTTTAGGGTTCCCAAGCCCGACAGGTGTACATCCTTCAAGCTCCAAGATGACCTTTGCATTGTCCATTAAGTTTTCTATTTGATCTGCCAGTATTTCCGCACATCCTCATCCACCTCAGAAAATAACTCCTGTAGGGCCTAAACCCAGGGGTTTCAGGTACGACCTTAGGGGTACAACCCAAGAAGCCTTGATAAACCTTAAATCCGATGGTAGTTTCCATTTTCTCCTCCATTCCCTAAGGCCCTGATAGATGCCAAGCCGCAGCCCTGAACCCTAAACCCCTGAACCTTATGTAACCTCATTTTAACCCCTATGGAGCCTTTATAGACAACTTCTATGTAAACCCCATATAACTATCACAGATAACCATTATATAGCCTTTGTTGAAGTCCTTGAACCCCAGACATTAAACCCTTGACCTTAGACCTGAAAGCTAAACCCTAAACCCTAGACCTGAAAACCCTAAAGCCTACACCCTAAACTTCAAACCCTCAACCCTAAACTCCAGAACCTAAGCCCTAAACCCTAAACCCCTAAACCCTAAGCTGTCAAGGTTCCCATGGCTAGGGCTGATCGCAGCTCTTCCCCGCGGACGCCGCGAAGGCGGCGCAGAGTGCCCTCTTTGGTGAGCCGGCAATGTGGGTATCTGGGCTGCGCTTTAAAAGGAGGTCGGGGGGATCCCCTAAAAGGAGTTCTACGGGGGTATCTAAGGGATCTACAAGGATCTGTAGGAGGTTTGGGGGGATCCCTGTAAAGGGGCTGAAGGGGTTATCTAGGGGACCTAGAAGGATGTATGTAGGGATGTATAGCACTTCAGGAGGTATAGGGTCTAGGGTTGAGGGTTAGGTTTGGGGGGTCCCTTTAAGGGGGTTAAGGGGTTGCAGGGCTTATCTACGCGATCTAGAAGAATGTAGAAACCATGTATAGGGATGTATAGCACTTCAGGAGGTTTCGGGAGTTAAGGGTTTAGGGTTGAGGGAGTGAAGGGTTTATTTAAGGTTGAGGGCTAGGGTCTTTTAAAAGGGGGTATACTATACATATTATGTATATATGTATAGAGAGAGAGAGAGAGAGAGAGAGATTTTAGGGAGTTGAGGGATAAATACTACCGGAGAATGAGACGGAAAAGAAGATGGAAACCGAGCATTTCCTGGAGTGCGTAGGGTTTACGGCTTCCAAAAAAAATTGGTGCCTTGTTGTGGGACTCCAAATAATAAGGATTTTAGAATCTTGGGATCTATGTTATTGGGGCCCCGTATTCTGGAAATCACAATAGTGCAAGGATTTCATTGGGTTGGAAGTACAGTTATAATTAGGCTATAGTTGCCCTGAACCTGCAAGTGGGGGGGTTGGGCAGGGCTTCGGTTAGGGCTCAGCGGTAGAACCCTAAACCCTAAACCCCAGAAGCCCCCAAATCCTAAATCCCCTGGGGCTTTGGGGTGCAGGGTTCAGAGTCTTTTGGGTGCAGTTCAGAGTTCGAGGTCGGGGCTGGAGGTTCTCAGGTGTGGGGTTGTGGTCAGGGGGACTTAGTAGGTAGGTAGGTAGGGTTTAGGGTTTGGGTTTGAAGGTCGGGGGAGCTCAGTAAGTGGTTGATAGTACATATAACTGGGTGTGTTATGTGGTTTCTACGGCAAATGTGTACACATACTAAGTCCCCCTGACCCTCCAAGTAGGATTTGAAGTTTCAATTAAGATCCTAAACCCTAATCCGCTCGAGTTTGATATAACCCTAATATCATCCCTAGTATACTATAGTAGTTTTCATTTTAATTTCCATTATCCATGTATAACCCCAACATAAACCCTAATCCCTGAACCCTAAACCCTAATCCGTTGGAGTTTGAGAGCCCCGAAGGTTGAGAGCTTCAGTTTAGACGTCTGATCGGCTTGAGAGGGTTTAGGGTTTAGGGGCGGCAAGTAGCCGTCCCCGTTCTCATTTTCTTGTCGTGGCAGGCCTGTGCTTCGCAGTTTCGCCTGAAGGTTTGGGGCGTGTGTCTAGTGGCGGTGCGGGACTTTGAGGGTTTTCATGGCCCAGAATTTACATCATGTTGGAGCCCCGGCGTATCAAGTTGAACATGTGCCGGCAGAGACAGTCTCCGAAGGATCATGCAACAAATCTGAAGAAAAACGATCCCAAGCATGTTGCAAGCAAAGTCGCCAAACACAAGCAGTAGACCCTAAACCCTCAACCCTAAACTCCGAAGGCCAAAGCCCTGAGCCCTCAACCCTGAGCCTCCTTCTCCCCCAGAGCACCACCCATAACCCAGCAGCCCAAAAGGTCCCCAAACCACCCCAAATGGGCGGTTAAGGGTTTGGGGTTTAGGGGAATGGGTCAGAATCCAACAAAAGGGCAACAACCAGGAAATGTCTTATAGTCCTTGACTACAGTGGTAGGTAACACGAGCGTTTTAGAATATTCCTTTAAGTACACTCCTGTCCAGAAATCCTAGACCCTAAACCCCAAACCCTAAATCCCAAACCCTAAACCCCAAACCCTAAACCTTAAATCCCAAACCCTAAACCCAAATTCCCAAACCCCAGACCCTCAACCCTAAACCCTAAATCCCAAGCCCAAAACCCTAAGAAACATGACCATCTTCGTGGTGGACCGAAGTGGTCAGCGGGAAAACTCTCCTGAATCCCGTGCCTCGGCCTGATTTGTTTTGAGTATCTGCTACGTGGTTTAGGGTTTAGGGTTTCAGGATTTTAAGGCTTCAGGGTTTTAGGATTTTAGGTTTTAGGGTTTTAAGATTTAGGGGTTTTGGGATTTAGGATTTCAGGATTTAAGACTTTGGGGCTTAGGGTTTTAGGGATTCAGGTTTAGGGTTATTTAGGAACTGAGGGGTCCCGGAAGTTGGGGACCCACCCTGTAACCATAGTAAGGATTATAGTATTCGGGGCCTCTTTTGGGTGGGTCCCCATGTTAATGGGATCCCCCAAATCAAACTAAGCGACCAAAATATACATAAACCCCTGAACCCTAAACCCTAATATGTAGCAGGGTTTCTGAATTACAGCAACTTAGTCGAAATTCCTTAATGGCAACCTAGTCTTGGTTTAGGTTAGTTTAGGGCTTAGGGTTGAGGGTTCAGGGTTAGGGTTCAGGGCTTGAGGTTTTGGATTTCAGGGATTCCGGCAAGGTCTGGGTTGGTTTTTAGGGTTTCCTGTTTGTGTGTGAGGTTGGAGCCCGTTTCAGGCGGCAGTCCCCTCCGCCTAATATTAATCGGAGATATAGTCTAAACTCCGGGAGTTATATGGGGAATTATATAGGGGACTATTATCGTGGTTACTAAGGGGGATACTAGGAGTTTTTACACCTCCCCACCCCCATTATTAAATACTCCCCACTCTGGTATACTAGAGTAAAGTATTTTGGACATATTTTATATTAGAGGGGAGTGGTGAGTTTAAGGTCAGGGAAGTGGATTAGTAATGAGTTTCTACATTGACATGACCCTGTACAAACCCTAAACCCTAAACCCTAACGGTCCTCACTTCCTATTCCTTCATCCCCCTCTAACAGCATTCCACGTTCTTTTCCATTCCCTCTCTGCGTACCAACCGCTAGCAAGTAAGCCCTCAAACCCCAAATACCGTGAGAAAATCCCAACATTGGTATTTCCAAGATAGGTGTCCCCCTTATGTACGCCAAAATTTGGAAACCGCCCTAGAACTCCCCCACATACATCTTGTGAAATCCCCTAAAGCAAGGAGCAGCCGCCAGACCTTTAAAGAAAGTACACCCTGAACCCTAAAACCCTAAAACCCTAAAACTCTAAACCCTAAACCCTAAAACCCTAAACCCTAAACAGCAAGGTACAGCCGCTAGCCCGAGCACTCCAGCGCATGACAAGCCGCCTCCACCCAGCCGCTGTCAGCGCGTGGTGCTGAAGCCCGCGGAGGATGCCCCGCCGGAATAATGATTTGCGGGTTTAGGGTTTAGGGGTTTAGGGCTTACTGTTTAGGAGTTAAGGGTTTAGGGTTGGGAATAATGATTTACAGTTTAGGGTTTAGGGGTTAGGGCTTATTGTTTAGGAGTTTAGGATTTAGGGTTACATAGGGTTATATAGGATTTCTAGGGTCATATCGGAATTCTATAGGGAGAATGGAAATAGTTTAGGGTTTAGGTTTTAGGGGTTTAGGGTTCAGGGTTTGATAGGGTTTCTTGGTTAATATAGGGGATAGCATGGTATATTATGGTATTTTGCAGTATGTTATAGTAGCTAAGGAACATGGTTTCTGGGTGAATATGGGGGTTTTATAGGGATAATGGAAAATACAATGGAAACTACTGTTTAGGGTTTAGGGTTTAGGCTTAGGCTAGGCGGCTTAGGGTTGTTGTGAAGGAACTTAAATTCAGTTGCCATATGATGGGTCTATAGTCGGTTTTCCGTATTAAGTTCCTTAACAGCAACCCATAAATGGTAATAGGTTAGCGTCTAGTGCTTACGGTACTTAATCACCTCCCCCTAAATAACCATCCTCCCACCCCCTGTAACAACAAGTCCCCACCAATATAGTACCATGATATACTAGAAGGGTTATTCATTACCAGGGGTGTGCGGGGGAGGGGAGGGGGGGACCTAAGCCCTGAACCCTAAACCCTCAACTCTCACTCTCAACCCTAAACCCTAGTCCCTAAACCCTAAACTCTCAACCCTAAACCCTAAACTCTCAACCCTCAACCCTAAACCCTCCCCCCTAAACCCTAAACTCTCAACCCCTAAACCCTAACTCTCAACCCTAAACTCCCAACTCTTAACCCTAAACCCTAAACTCTCACCCTACACCCTAAACTCTCAACCCTAAACACTAAACCCCTAGGGGGAGGGAGAATAAATGGGAAAGAAGCTGAAAGCTGCTGTACCCTCCCCCAAACTAATATGGAAACCCAAGAAGGGCCCTTAGGATCTGGGACCCAAGATCTGAGGTTTAGGGTTTATAGGCTTTAGGGGTTTTGGGTTTCGGGGTTTAGGGTTTAGGGACTACAGTCCTTCTAAAAGGGGACTATATGGGTTTCCATATTTGTTTGGGGGAGTGTATTGTTTCTGGCTGAGAGCCTAGATCATTGGAACAGTGAAAGAGAAGGTGGAAGCTGCCATGTTTAGGGTTTGAGGGTTTGAGGATTAAGGGTTAGGCTTTAGGGTTTAGAGTCGAGGGCCTAGATTATTCGAATAATGGATAACCAGACCAAACAGGCAAGGAAATGGAAAACTAAATGTACATCGGAGGTTTACATCCATATATGATAGTTTCCACTCACAATGGGACGCCAACATAGACCTCAAAATACTAGAATCCCAATATCAGTATATACATGTGTATATATATATATATAGGGACACCCCAAATAGTACCCCTTACTTGAAACCCTAACCCCTACATAACCCTATAT
>CAJNIZ010013481.1:68894-82694 GCA_905231905.1 Symbiodinium pilosum
CCCTAAACCCCTAAACCCTAAGTATTCAACTTGGACTTCCCTACCAAGAACAGAGGAAGAGGAATCGTTTGTTAGGGTTCAGGGAGATGGAAGCCACGAAGCTTGCAGAATTTTCTTCCCTTTGTAGGTTTAGGGGTTTAGGGTTTAGAAGGAATCGAAAAGAAAATGGAAACTCCTACAATGGGTTATATAGGGACTACTTTCCTTCATTCCTAGCTAACGAAAGGTAAGTTTTGTACTGCTCCACTCTTCCAGTTGATTCAGGGGCCTCTCAAATCAGTTCCTTTTGAATATCCATCGGGGATTGCTTTAACGTCAAGACTTTGCCCGTATACCTTTGCCGTCGCTGAGGGCCGCCTTTTGCGGGGATAACTCCCAGTTCAAGGCTCTGTGACGGACAACGTTTTCTGTGGAACCGTTAGGCGTTTGGATTCGGTGCCCTGCTGATATTTCACGAATTAGACGCAAGATCCATGGCGCACCCTCCATATCCCATATCTCAATTCCCTGCAAGCTTGCCATCCCATTCTACACACAAAAGACCTAAGGACAAAATTTGCACACCCCCAACCCCAAACCCTAACCCCAGACCCTCAGCCGCATGACCTTACTCCAGCTATGATAGGGGCTGAGAAAGGTATAGTATTTACTCTAATCAAAATTGCAAACTGCGATCTTATTCAGGTTGGGCGTGTAGGGCCTCTTTCTTGCAATAGTGGAGAATCAAATGGCAACAATCTATACCCGAAATGCAGCCTTGCTTTGTATGGCGTCTCTGGAGTTTTCAAGTTGCGGCCTATTTAGCATACTGTACTGTAGTTCTATCAGGTTTGAATGGGAGTGGTTGCCGTGTAATGTTCAGTGTAGGCCGTCTGAGGAGTTATTGGAAGGTTCCGGCATGCTTGTTTATATACCCGCCCTAAAAACTTCAACCCAAAGCCCCCGAACCCTAAACCATACCACAAACAAAATTCTCTCCACGCTACGACGCTGCGTGCGCAGAGATCCCTCTGGACGCTCCATGAAAAGAACCCTCCTTGAAGCGTGGGATAGCCTGCTGAGCTTTTGGGTTTAGGATTTAGGGTTTAGGATTTAGGGTTTAGGGTTTAAGGGTTTAAGGGCCTAGGGTTTAAGGGTTTACGCTTTAGGGTTCAGGGTTTTGAATTCATGGTTTAGAGTTTAGCGTTTAGGGTTAACAAGGGACCTAAATAGGGGGGAACAACGCGGGGAGGGGGTCAGTATCATCCCCAGTATATTCCTTACTTGGCGCGGTTGTGGCTGCGGTTTTGGGTTTGGAGTTTAAGGTGTGCCCATGACCAAAGCAATATGACAGGATACAGTATTGTATCGTATCATGTTATACTGGGTTTATAACATTACGTTCTACTCCTATTACTCTATTTTCTATTGGAAGGTGTTATATAATGCTACACTATGGGACATGATACAAAGGGGTCGGGGGAGTTGACAAGCGCGCGTCGTCGGTTGAACGCATTTGTATTCCTCTCTAGGCCTTGCTATGCTTCTACCCAGCGAGAGCGTAAACTCAAAAACTTAAGCCCTGCAACCCCAACCCAAACAAAGCAAACATCTTCCTGACAACATGTTAACCGAGGAAAGCAGAGACAGCTGCTGACACGAGTGCAGACAAGGCTCGCGCTGGCAACTGTTGAGTAGCGGTTTTCAGCAGTTGCTGCGGGCAGCAACATCCTGAGTAGGGAGTTGGACTCGGTCTTTTGGAGGGCCCGTATATTTTACGAGAGGAGCATGATACCATTCCATTGCGTTGAGTTTGAGCATGGAAGGGCGCTCGGGGGATCACATGGGAGCTTCCAAAAAGGTGTGGTCATAGGTTCTTGCTCTGGCTATTGTCCCTACACTCTTTAAGTCCTTTGAAACTTTTCACCTAATGTACCTACAGTCCCAAACTAAGGAGAGATAAAATGAGGTATGTGGGGATCTGATGTTACAGTATTGGGCAATTTCATATTCTATTGAAGGGGGACTACAAACCCCAGACTGCAGCTCTTATTGATCCTAAAACTCACCAACCTCGCTCTGCAGTAATTGTCCACATGGTTCCTACCTCAAAAGGGTAGGATTTAGGGATGCATGACACCCCCGATAACGCTGCATTAGCTGGACGTGCCAGTTTACAGGCTCAGAGAAAGCACTTGAGTAGCCCCAGCCCTCTTCGGACTGGAGCAGTGTAGGGATCTGGCGCAAGCTTCGTTTGAGACAGCTTGACGGACGTGCTTTTGGAGGCTAGAGGTGGCTGGTGTTCAACCGTGCACGGTTCCATCGTTGAACAAGGCCCCAATCCTGGCAACTGGGAGGTTGCAAGGCTCCGTTGAAATTTGTCACAGTTGCTCAAAATTTGTTGTTTTTACATGTGAGCTCATGTGAAGGTCTGTGGTCTGTGGGTGCTTCCAGTCGCGTCGCTTGCCGCGGGGCTGCGCAGGTCTACCTTGGGGTCGTGCCAAATGGCTGCACGACGGCACCACAACGTTTGCAGAACCTACTATCTATGTGTATTTCCAGGCTCATGACAGTCTGCCTGCTTTACGAGATGTTGGAAGGTGACTATTGCCAATAGTCGGGCAAACACCGCAAAGCTAAAGTGGAACGTGTCGGAAATACTAAACCATTGCAGCAGCTTTGGAGCAGCAGTTTGGGGGAGATAGACCGCAAAGCTAAAGTGGAACGTGTCGGAAATACTAAACCATTGCAGCAGCTTTGGAGCAGCAGTTTGGGGGAGATAAACCGCAAAGCTAAAGTGGAACGTGTCGGAAATACTAAACCATTGCAGCAGCTTTGGAGCAGCAGTTTGGGGAAGGACCCCCAACGGGGGAGATAAACCTGAAACCCTGAACCCTCATGCATTCTGAGCTCTTGGGAGGTTCTGAAGGGAGGTCTGGGAGGCTCGGAAAAAATAGCTGAAGCTTTGGGGTTACATAACATATCATAGCTACGCTATGGGGGGCCGGTTTTCCTGGGGGGTGAGCACGGCTTGTGAGCTGGCTTGCACTGGTCATGGACGTGAGGCTTTACCCTCACCTCTCTGCGACCCGCTCTTTCTGCCATGCGCTCGAGCTGTGAGCCATCGGCCAGCGTTCGGTGCCTGTCGCTTGACGCCAACGACCCCTCACTTAGTTTCGGGTTTAAGCGCCAGGTGCTTCATTCAGGTCACCGGGTTGGCGGCTCGCGCCGCCATACCTCAGGCTGAAAGACATGAATTCAGGAAACCTCCCACCCCTCGATTCTGAAGGCATTTTAGAAATATGATACTTTGGAAAACATTTCAAGTTTACATTCTTGTTTAAACCTAGGTAACTCGAAAACTGCCAGCTTGTTTTGTGTGCGTGGGGTGGCTATGGCAAGCTTGACCCCCAAACCCATGCACACCACAGCCCAAAATCCTAAAACCCCTAGGTCAGCCTACATCTCGATCCTAAACCATAACCATGAAATCCCAAACCTTAGACCCTAAACCCTGCGTCCGTAAGTCCCCAAACCCTAAACGAGGAGGAGGAGGCCGGATCCGCCACAGAGATCTCCTCCGCTTCGCCCTGTTCTTCAGCAGAAGACTCGTGGCTTGCCCCGCATTTGCCTACTGGTGAATGTTTTAGGGTTTAGGACTTAGGGTTAGGATTTAGGGTTTAGGGATTGGGAGTTAGGGCTTAGCATGGCTTAGCGTCCCAATAACATTCTATGCGGACGTCACGGCGATATCTTTTTTTTCATAATTATTCTTCAGCAGTTGGCAGTACCCAAGATTTAGGGTTTAACATTGAGCGGTCAGGAGACTCAGTAAATTGGTTAATAATTGAAGTTGGGAAGGTTAGCCGAGCAGTGATACAGCTGGCCTACCAAGGCAACCGAGCCTCCATAGACACCTTTAAAGTTTAGGATTTAGGGTTTGGGTTTAGGGTCTGTTGCTCAAGGCTTGAGGCATAGCACTTATTTGGGCTGTCATGCTTGATTTTGACCCACTACTAGGCCTCCTACCTTCCACAGACAGCGGTGCCTTCTATATGGGGGTTCATGTTTGGGGAACTTATTAGGGATTTCTGTAGGTCTGTAAAGGACAATATGACCAAATACCAACTCGCTCCGAAATCCTCGTGCTTCTCCTGATTTGAGAGTCGTTTTATGAACGGCTGGAATCTTAGACTCTTGAACGCAACACCCCCAAACCCCAAACACTCAAACCTACTTACAACTTTAACCCCTAAACTCTACACCGTAAACCAAATTCCCCGAAACCCCGAACCCAAGATCCTAGCGAGCAAAGGTCCACGGATGAGTCGGAGGATGAAGGTGAAGGTACAAGGTGTGCGACTGAGCTTGCCCACATTCTTACTTAGCCTATAGAAGAACTTTAACCCCCCAGAAAGGACCTAATGTACTTGCTTCGCCAATAGAAAAACCTTAATCTTTTGGGCTTTCCTTTTTGGGTCTCTATAACAAAGCTTAAACGTTTTTTGCCTTTGTTATTGCGGAAGAGAGCATTGCTGCCTTGACTACAGTCTCCTTGTGGGTTTAGAGTCCCCCTTAAGTATAACGAATATGGGGCATATGGGGATCTTATTAGAATTATACTCAGAGCCATATTCTGTCTACTTGAGGGGGACTATAAGTTTTAGGGTTTAGGATTCAGGGTTTTAGGATGTAGAAGCCCGAAGAAGTACCAGTATCATTGACTCGTCATCCTAATACAAGTATAAATTATCACGGAGCCCTGTCCTAACTGCTTAGGCTCCTACAGTTTGCACAGTAAAGGCCAAAGGGCTGGAAGGTGGAGTCTAGCTTCGTGGAACATCAAGCTTTCATGCGCATTTACGTCCTACAGCTCTGCAGTGTAAAGACCCCCAAGTTATTCAATAGTCGGGGCCCCCGAATCCATTTATGATCGCAGTTTTCCCCAGGGCCCCTAAAATACCCGTACCCTAAGAAAAACAGATGAAGCCTTGAACCGGAAACACTTGCAACCTAAAACCAGATCTCCAACCTTACAAGATCCAAACAGAAGCCGACAAGCAACCCTAAACCCTGCAGCCCTAAGACCCTAAACCCTAAAAATCCTGAAGCCCTAAACCCGCAACCCTAAGACCCTAAAACCCTAAGAATCCTCAAGCCGTAAACCCACAACCCTAAGACCTTAAAACCCTCAAACCCTAAGAATCCTAGAGCCCTAAATCCGCAACCCTAACACCCCAAAACCCTAAGAACCCTAAGCCCTTAACCCTAAACCCTAAGACCCCTAAAACCCTGAGAGTCCTCAAGCCCTTATAGTCCCCTTTCAATAGATAGATTATGGGGCATATGGGGATCTTGTTATAATAAACCCAAAGCCATATTCTAGATACTTAAGGGGTCTATAACCGCAAATCCTCTTCAGTCTGAGGGCTCAGATTCTTGCCGGGGGGGTGGGGGGGGCAACTTGGCCTCCTTCTTGATTTAGGGTTTAGGATTTTAGGATTTTAGGGTTTGAGGTTTAGGGTTTAGTGTTTAGGATTCGGCAACTGAAGCCTCTCACGAAAGTCCTTCTACTCTAAACCTTACACCTACAACCTCACTCCCTCGCCCATCCCCGCATAATTCCACATGAGATCCCAAAGAAGCACCCCTGCAAAATCTTGTTTCCTTCCCATAGAATAATCCTAAACCATAAGCCTTGAATTCCTGAGCCACACTCCCCAAGTTAACATGGAACGCCATGTGAGCTGTAGTCTAAACTCCTTAAAGGGGGTTATATGGGGGAGTATAGGGTTTAGGGTTAAGGGTCTAAACTCCTTCAGGCGGGTTATATAGGGGATTTAATAGGGGACACTACTATAGGGGTTATCAAAGGGGATACGAGGAGTTAGCTCAGGTAGCCCTCTTTGATTTTAGAAGGGCAGTCGCCTTTCCAGGTTGGGGTTTAGGGTTTAAGGGTTTAGGGTTTAAGGGTTTGAGGATTTAAGGGTTTCGGGTTAAAGCGTTTAGGGTTTAGGGTTAGAAGGGTTTCGGGTTTAGGGTTAGAAGGGTTTAGGGTTTAGGATTAAAGGGTTTAGGGTTTAGGGTAGCCAATTAGTTTGGGGGAGTATTCAATCTAAATCCGCAATACCACGCCATACATCCCTGCATGGGGCTTTCCTAAAATTAGGTGTACCTTTTATAGCATTTGGAAGTCTATATTGGGGTCCTCCTAACTTGCAAAACTACCGTATCTCCCATATACATTACACCCATAACACTAAACCCTAAACCGCCCTAAACCCTAGACCCGTAATCCTAAACCTAATCCCTCAACCCTAAACCCTTTATCCTAAACCCTAAACCCTAAACCTTGGGTACTCCCCCCAACCTCAGTAACGGTTGGATAATATATATATATATACTATGGTTATATATAGCCCTTAATAGGACCCATAATATAGACTGTTACTGGGTGGGGGCATTACCCAACCTAATAACTTTGGTACAAGGCCGGCCTCGGGAGCCATGCCCTACTATGGCTTTGTCCCTGTGATGCCTGCCATGTCCTCCGGATCAAATCCAGATTCAGGGTTTAGGGTTTAGGGTTGTAGGTTTAGGGTTTTGGGGTTTAGGGTTTAGGGTTGTAGGGGAAGGGTTGTAGGGTTGAGGGTTTAGGGAGAAGCCGCAAAGGCTGGGGATCAGAATTCTGATCCCATTCTGGATTTCGACCACAATTTTGATCGCTTCCCACCGAATCCCGAGAGGTGTGCACACATTCATACTGAGATATTGACATGTGAGCCCTCAGAGCGGGTGTGTGGAACTTGGGCAAATCATCCTGCCAGAATCAGTGCTTGCCTGCTCCACCCATTAGGGTTTAGGATTTAGCCTCAGTCGGGCAATGGCTGGCACGTGGTGATTTTCAAAAGCTAGCCTCTCATGTCTGAAAATGGACGTGTCTCTTTTAGAGTAACCCAGGCCAGTAATTAATAAATCTCCTCCCCTTAATAGGGATTATACTAGGGATCCTAACAGTAAGGCCCTTAAAAGGAGACGGTTTATTAATCAGGGGTCTACATTACCTCGGCCCCACCAGTTTCATGGGGGCATGTCTTGATGAACGGCCTCTTAAGATTTCCAGCAATCTCGCTTCCTGTCCAACAAGAAAGTTTCCTGTTCACTTACGCCCCATTTGAGAGACAGGGTTTAGGGTTTAGGGACTCCTGAAACAGGACCCCCCTGATGTTGCAAACTCCTTCTTGGGGCTATTTGTTCGGTCTGGTCCGTCCACCCTTGTACCTCAGGGAGTATTATGAAGTATGAAGGAGTATACAGAGACGATCGTCCCTATCAACCACCAGCTTGTATAGAACTCCTTGTATTTGCACTGTAAGAGCTTTTGTGGAGCACTCGCCCGGCAATTACTCTACTCAAGCTTTCCTTGCAACCCGAAACCCCAAACCTGCTAAACCAGTGTTCCTGGCCTTAGACCTGGCACCCGTTGTCCTGAAGTTCTTGATGCTTCGTATGGCAGAGAAGCCTCAACCCAAATAGCCCACCTTCAACACCCTAAACCCCTAAGCCTGAACCCTAAACCCTAAATCCTAAACCCTAAAACCCTAACACCCTAACACCCTAAACCCTAAATCCTAAACCCTAACCCCCCCCCCAAACTAAAGTTGCTGTGAGAGCTGAGGTTACCCCCCACGTTTAGAAGAGGACATTGGCGGTTTTGTCATCAGTGGCAGATGGACCCTTGACTTCATTCATGCGCGGTGTAGGGAGTTGGAGGTAGGTTTCAGGGTTTAGGGCTTAGGGGTTAGGGTTTAGGATTTAGGCTTTAGGGCTCTGGGTTTAGGATGTAGGGTTTAGGGATTAGGGTTGAATTCAGGATTTAGGGTTTAGAATTTAGGGTTTAGGGTTTGGGGCCTAGGGTCTCAGGATCCCCAAAACATGGAGCCTCCCCAAAATGACCCCATTACTACATTGGGGAAGCTAGGGGTTATTAGGACTTAGTAAGAGACTCTCATAATGTAAGCCCAACACACAAGAGGCTCCATAGTCTCAAATGCCCTGGACTATTGACCCCAACCACCAAACTCTACTTGGAGGGTAATGGGACTTAGTACGCAGGTTAATAACCCCCATAAGCCATATAGTATCCCCAGGAATCCCTATGATTAACCTACTTACAAAGTCCCCATGACCTTCCAAGTAGGGGGTTATTGGGAGGTTCCATTCTTGTTCCTTTAGGGGTCTGGGTTCATATTGTGCATACAACACAACTTGCACTGGGTGTACTAGCGCATCATACTTCCCAAGGTATGAGGTATCTGGAGTCATGCAGGATCTTCAGTGCCGAACCATGTCAAGGGTTAAAAGCCCCAACGTAGCAGCACTTGTAGGCTTAGACGTTCTGGTTACAGGCAGACGGCTCGGCGCAAGAGTTGACCGATCTAATGAGTACCTTTCGTTTACCCAAAAGTCATACGCTCTCTGCTGGAACTGGATCTGGATCCTTTAGACTCCTTGGATATGGGGTTCCTTATATTCATGTAAAAAGCATCGTTTTTGTTCCTAGGGTCATGTGGGCTGAGATATTTGGTACCCCCAAAAGCCCATCATGTTCAGGATAGGTCTTGTGCGGTCAGAGAAGAAAACAGCGGATGGATGACAGCCAGAATAGAAGGGATGCGCAAGTTCTTTTTTACGGGGTGAGGTTGGGACATGCCCTATGTATATATGTACATATCTATATACATGTACACGAAGAATCCGACCTTACCATTTTCCACAACACAAAACACTCCTCAAGTGGTTAGTCCTGCTATTACCCACTTAGCACCATGATTCCCATTAATTTTTCTGACCAGTATTATTATGATTTTCGAATACTATTCATGCCAGTGTCCCAGTTATCACCTGCTACTATTCCTGGGCGTGTTACTGTTGTAACTAGCATGATTACGGTCGCTACTGTTACCATTATCTGAAATAGCAGAGGGATCATAGCAGCTATCTGAGTGCTTGAAGTAGGTCAAGGATGCGCAAAAAGTAAGGCTGAGGCGTTGCAAGCTCAAAGGGATAAACCTCAAACCCAGACCTTAAGAGTTCAAATTTGGCACATAGCGTCTAGACTCTCTCGGATGCTTAGGCTAGGACTTAGGGCTTAGGCTTGGGGTGCAAGATTTGCGGTTTAGAGGCCTGAACAATGGATAACCAGCTGGAAATTAGAATGGAAACTGTGGTTGTAGAGAAGTGTTACGAGGATGCTATTAGTTACAATGGGGTCTGGCAGCATTTTAGCTTTACATGCTCTATACTCCTTGGGACTTAGCTTGGACCGTAGACCCTCAACCCTCTGGGAATCCCTTATATTCTTATTATAGGCACCTAAGGGTTATCCCTTAGTAGGGGTCCTAAGTGCCACGTGGTATAGAAGCAGTCTATTGGTGTTTATTCAGGTTAGCAAAGGGATCCAAGCGAGGTGCATTTAACTGGGGGGACTCTAGTCCCCAATATGAGCTATAGTCTAAGGTCTTTAAAGGGGGTTATATAGGGGATTATATAGGGGACTACTATAGGGGTTATTAAGGGGGATACTAGGAGTTTAGACTATGGCTCATATGGAGGGTGAATCTTCATTTCTGTTAGTTATAAGTTATAACATGTTATAAGAAATGACAATCCTACTTGGTTCAATCTTCCAAAACCCCCCTCAAATCGGCTGAGACCCGGGTGGCTCAGGAATATGGAATGAAGGAATAGGTCCTTTGAATAATCTCTATATACAACAGCCAAAAATGTAGAAGTTGGCCGTTTTCTTGTCCATTCCTTGCTTCGCTGCTAACCAGAGGTAAGCTCAGAGTTCTATTGGAAAGTCAGGGGAACTTAGAGCAATTCAGTGGTTAGTGATGGGGCTGATTACATGTCATCTGGTTTATATGATTTATAGCATATACTATCTGAGACTTGCTATGTCACTCTCATCTAGGTCATAGTAGTACCTAAACCCCTAAACCCTTAAATCCTAAAACCCTAAACCCCTTAACCCTTTTTTCTCACCACTCACCCCTATACACTAGAAAGTTGACTCAAGCCTCTCCCAAATAAGTACTCCCAATCCTCCCCACATCAGGCTTACATATGCTGAGAATGCGGTTTGGGGCTATGGGGTTTAGGGTTTGGGAGTTCAGGGGTTGGGGGATTTAGGATTCATGGGTTTACGGCTTAGGGGTAGAAGGTTTAGGGGTTTGGGGTTTAGCGGGTTTGGGCTTGGATCGCAGGATATCAACCATTTCCAGCTGCCAGAATTCCATGTGAGCTATTGCAAATAGTAGCCTTATTCAGGGACCCTTGATAGTGGATATAGGTATCCCTCTTGTAGTTTTCGACAGTCCCTAGGAACCCATGTGAGCCATAGTCTAAACTCCTTAAAGGGGGTTATAGAGGGGATTATATAGGGGAGTATTAAAGGGATTATTAAGGGGTATACTAGGAGTTTAGACTATAGCTCATATGGGGAAATTTTGACGGTAGCTCATGTAGCCTTGCGCATTCTTCCTGTCAATGGAATTGGGGTTGTACCCAGAGGTTGGACTTTAGGGTTCAAGCTTATAATGGACGGTAGTACCTCAACGGGGGCGGTTTAGGGTTTGGGGTAGGAGTTATTTGCTGATATCGATTTGGGAGTCCGACTTTTGGGTTCCACCTTAACTTTAGTCCTTTGAGTTTGATTCTCTTGCTTGGTCATACAAATCCCCTGTGATGGCCAAGTGACTGTCCTCAACGGAAGGCCCGGGTCCTATCAAGTCGCGCCTTTTGGGGTTTAGAGTGTGGGGGGCGGTCTGTGTGCCTTTCTGAGATCCTTGTTATGAGAGCCCCACAGCTTTTTGTTGCTTACCTCCGGTTAGCATGAAATGAACGAGCGGATCCTAATAGCAATCCCTATAATATCCCCAATAACCTACTAGTTTAGCAGTTTATAATCCCTCTGTGATCCTTATACAATCCCTACAGAATCCCTATATCATCCGAGTATAACTCCAATCCCTAGATGATCCCCATATACCCTCTTGTGCATGGCTTCTTTCACTGTTAGCCAGAGGTAAGTATCACCTAGGGAGCAGGTTCTGGAGATAAGGGTTAAGGGTAGTAGGGAATGAGGGAATGAGGCGCAAAAGAATAGCGGAAGGCAGCTCTTGCACCAGGACTAGCCTAAGCCATGGAGCCTAGGCCCGCCCATGTAAAACGGTAGTTTCCCAAAAGAAGGGGACCCCAAGATAGACCCCAATATACTCGAGTCCTGATTATAGGAATCCTGGAAAATGGCTCCCAAATTTTGGGAAACCCTCAAGTCCGTGCCGAACTGTAAGGACAACCTTGTTACCTGGTATCAAAATGCTCGCCAGCGCGCAGAACTTCGGGGCGCGCCAAAGGCCGGATGATCCCAGCGCGGTTTAGGGTTTTGGGGTTTAGGGGTTAGGGCTTCGTTTTCCATGTCCTTTTCCACTTGATTCTCCGTTAGTTGGGAAATGTTCCTACGTAATCTCTATATAATCGTCACATAACCTCTACATAATCCCTAACTGGCTAGGCTAAGCTCGGAAGCCTCAAGAGTTTTGATTTGCAGCCCCTACTGCCATTGCTATTACTAATCGGTACTAAAAATGCGGGTACAAATACATGGTAGAAGTAGTAATGCTAACGCTGCCACTACCACTGCTGCTCGTACTACTTCTTCCAGCAATTATAATCCCCCTTAAGTCGATAGAATATGGGGTAATTATATGGGGATCTTACTAGAATATACCCAAAGCCATGTTCTATCTACTTA
Source organism: Symbiodinium pilosum (assembly GCA_905231905.1). NCBI lineage: Eukaryota > Dinophyceae > Suessiales > Symbiodiniaceae > Symbiodinium > Symbiodinium pilosum. Next base: position 80,692 of record CAJNIZ010013481.1, read on the forward strand.
AGGGGGACAATATGTCAGTGTTCTTCCTGCAGGCCGATGAACCTTGTGTAGTCGGCTGCTGCTGTCGCCGCTGCATAGGCAGGGAGGCATACTAAAGATTTCGGAGTTCCACATTAGGAGTACCTTTTGGGACTTGGGATAAATGAGGACTGCAGGGGAATAGATACTACCGCTGCCTCACAACTGTTGGGTACTTGTGAGCCTGAGGTTTTGATATTTTTGAGGATGTTGCGCTTACGTTGACAGAAGGGATGCGTCAGAAATCTGAAGTTTTAAAATCTGCAAGGTGAGAGGGGCATCTGGGTCTTATATGACTCTGCATCAGACACGTATGCCTCAAACACCTGTAGCACACAGAGAGTGTAGTAGCTTGGGCTCAGGGGATCCCTGGGGCTCCAATCCAAGAACCTAGGCTGCGCTGTCCTGGCACACGCATACCCAGACCCCCAAAAGGATCCAACAAAACTTCCTGAACCCTACCTAAACCCCAAAAGTCTGTTTTGAGGTGGTTTTGGGCTGTTGTTGTACCTATTGTTGGAACCCTAAACTTTGAACCCTGAGTAGTGATAGGATCATTTTGGGGGATTTCATGCTTTGGATCCGTTAGGGGGTCTGGATGTGCTGCAGCAAAAGGGCTCTACATTCCTCCATTGAATGCTGTGTCCCCAAGCAAACGTCCCTGCATATCCGGCTTTCCACTGCACTAAGTAGAAATGGGTAACTCTGAACCCTAATAAACCCTAACGAGCCCTAGATCCTAAACCCTAAACCCTAAACCCTAAGTCCATCCTTGTACCCTGATATGTCCCTCCTGCAACCCACTTTCGCTGTTGGTCTGCAGTGTCAAAATGAAAGGAGTGCTGCGCAGGCTCGCAGACTCTTGAAATGATCAGGCCTTCTACGAACCTGATGCCCAAAATCTTTTCAACTGCAATCAGTCACAACCCTAAACCCTAAGCCCCAAGCCTAAACTCTAAGCCCACACCCCGAACCCCAAACCCTAAACCAATAACGCTAAACCCTAACCCCAAACCTCACCCTAAAGCCGAGACCCCAGACCCCAGATCCCAGACCCAAACCCTCAAACCCTGACCCACAAACCCCTAAAACCCAAACCCCGAAACTCCCTCTATAGTCCCCCTTAAGTAGATAGAAAAAGGGCATGTGGGGATCTTATTTATAATGTATCCTAAAACCATATTCTATTTACTTAAGGGGGACTATAAACCCTAAACCGAACTGCGAACACAAGGAAGCCGGCTTTCAAGGCCTTAGTTGTCATCCCTGAGCCTAAAGCCAGGGTTTAGGGTTTCAGATTTAAGGTTTAGGGTTTATAATTCTAGGGTTTAGGATTTAGGGTTTAGGGTCTAGGGGTTAGGATTTAGGGTTCATAGGGTTTATGCTTTAGGATTTAGGGTTTTCTAATCCAGGACGTAATGATGTGATCCCCTCCCCCTGCTTGGAGGTTCATAGGATTTAGTTTTCGGCTTATAATCCTACTTATAACCACCCTTACTGGACTTAATGTAGGTTACCCACAATTATAAGTAAGGTTACAATGCTAATTGTACACTTATTAAGCCCCATGAACTTCCAAGTAGTACGAGCGTTTAGGGCATTCCCTCGCCCAGAATTTAAAAAGACATCCACCTAATAGCAAATGTTCCCATTGTGACTTATTAGAATATGTGGGGATGATGTAATCTTAGGGGGATGGGCTTGTCCAACGCTAGGGCTTGGGGTTTAACAGTCGCCAAACAAGCAAAACAACCCAGAACCCCAAAAGGATCTAAAAATTAGATCCCCTAGAACCACAGGGGAAATTATATAAGGATTATATAGGGGTTATAATGTGTCTATATAGGGGATCGAATTTTTAGACCTGTCAGGGGTCTGGGAATTTCAGAGGCTATCCGGCAGCTTTCCGGCCTCCGGGTCTGGAGCGGACATCAGCCGAAGATAAGGAGGCATGCTTTTGCTTAGCCTATAGAAGAACTTTAACC
>CAJNIZ010013481.1:83926-94816 GCA_905231905.1 Symbiodinium pilosum
TAAAGGATCCAAGGTTTAGGGTTTAGGATCCTAGGTTTGGGGTTTAAAGGATCCAAGGTTTAGGGTTTAGGATTTAGGGTGAATCAGGATCCAAGGTTAGGCTTTGGGATTTCAGTTGGGGGTCGGGGGCTCTTTTGCAGAAAATCGGGCTTGTGAAAAGACCTGAGGCTCCAAATGCCCAAGTACTGTGGCTTTAGGCTCCAAAACCCATTGGGATTATAGTATGGTTAACCTTGGGTACTGCCCCCACCCAGTAGCAGTCTGTACTAGGGAACCCATTAAGGGCTATATATATTCATATTAGCTGTTACCGAGTGGGGGCAGTATCCAAGGTTAACCTAATTAAAGCCCCCGATTTGTGTATGGAGGCATGGCTACCCCCTCCACCGCTAGTCTTCACAGAAAAAGTGGTCTCTTCCCAAACCACTGGCCTCTGCATGCAGGATCCGGTCAGTGAATTTCCCGAACGCCTTCCAATGGGCCAGTCGAATAACACGTTCATGTTGGGCTTTGATTTTGAACGTGTTGGGAATAAACTATGAGGCAATTTCTGTCATGCAGTAGGGAGTTGAAGCTGGCAAATCCATAGGATGACATGTTGCTTCCTGGTTTACCGAGTAGATAACGACACTGCGAACGATATTCTGAAGATGCCGTCGTGCCTGGCTTTGGTGGGTAGCTCCCAAAATCAGGCCCCCATTTTGGTACCAATTTTGCTTTTAAGCCGTGATATAAAGTCTAACCAAAAGGGGCCCATAATTGTCCGAACAACCCGTGTTTTCTGGTCATGTTGCGGGTCAAGCACTCAGAACGGCTTTTGCAGGAAAACTGAGCGAATCTTCGGCAAAAAAAACATCAGGAATTGGGCCCAACGAGGCCCAACAATCAAAAGGCGTGTAGTTCAACTTGTTTGGGCTTGTTAGTCAATACGTCAATCACGAGATCAAGACAAGCGCAGAAATCTGAACCACACTAACCTGAAATCCTACACATAAAACCCGCAAAGCTCAAGCCCGAAGCAGTTGAATCTCGCGTCCTAGACCCTCGAACCTGAAATCCTAAGCCTTGAACCCTAAACACTAAAAAACCCTAAACCCTACATAGTAGCTTCCATTCTCTTTTCCGTTATACCAACATATCCCCTATGTAACCCTTTATAGCCCCCATATAACCTTATACCCCCCTCAAACTGTTGCCATCTTCTTTTCCACGTATTACCCCACTATACTTTAGTAGTGTCCATGTTCTTTTCCAATATCCCTGTAACACCCCAACCGTACACATCAAACCATGCTTTGCTGCAAAGGTGGTGATACCTCTTCAGAATCAACAGATTCAGATTCCTCGGATGACGTGGAGGCAGCCCTTACTGGAAATCCTGAACCCTGAACCCTAAACCTTAAATCTTAAACCCTGATCCCTAAGCCTTAAACCCTAAGCCCCAAACCCTAAACGTTAAACCCTAATCCTAAACCTTAAACTGGCAGGGTTTGAGGAGGCAACCGGCAAAGTTCCCCTGATTTCCTAGAAGCGCAGTGGTCTCATAAAGTGTTCTAGCAGAAGTTTTATTACCCAACGTGTGGGACTGCAGGGTGGCGTCCTCAATCAGACTTTTACAGTTCTGAAGGCTTGCGGGATTAGGAGATGGTCTGGATTCTGTACAGGCCCCAAAACCAAAATGCATTACAGTTAAAGAGGGTGGTGCAACAAGAGCCTCCTTCAAGCGGCCACCACAACAGGTATAGAGAGTCTCTTCACTAACACTGGATCAATGTTAGGGATCCTTTATACTTTTTGAACATTCCGAGGAAGGGCCGTTCTCCTGTCCCCTGATCCTGTTCACCTCCTCCTGTCCCGACTCATTGTTCCCCCTTCGAGGAGCATCCATGTCCACTTTCCATACCTTCTGGCCCTCGCAGGCCAAATAAGTACTTCCCCGGGCTTCCTTCTTGGCTCTTTCCGATCTCTCTGGCTGCCACTGGCTTTGGCCCTCTTTGTAGTTCTTTCCGTTGTTGTTTGTTGCGTCTTGACCAATTAGGGGTAGCAAGTCTCACGCATTGACTGGGGACTCTGCTCAATTGCAACGGTGCGCTTTATACTTTTTAGGGCATGGGATTCCTTACATTTTTGTAAGAAGGATCCTTTTTTTCTTCCTAGGGTAATGTGGGGCTAAGCAAAGAGGTGCAACAGTGAGAGCATCCCCAAACTGCACAAGCTGTTGGGCTCAGCGAGAGGTGGTGTTCCCGACGCCTGTTCCGAGCACCTGGGTGTCGCCCACACTTTCACGCTGGGACGCCAGCCGCAAGGACCGGCCCTGCGTTTTAGGGATCATAGGGTGTTGGGGTCGCTGAGGATTTCAGAGTTCCTCGGAGGGTTTAGAATTTGTGGGGTTTTCGCGGATTGTGGGGGTTGAGGTTTGGGTGGTTTAGGGTGCTAGGTTAGTAAAGGGGGAACCTAGGAGGGGTAATGTAGAGGAGGGTACCATTGGAACCCATCATACTAGAGGAAAAACAAATGTCTTGAGCCCAGCCCCTCTGACTTTAAACCCTGAACCCCAAAGCCTAAAAGCCTTTGAACCCAACGCCTTCTACAAAACCAGCGAACACTAAACCCTAGATTCCACCATAAGACAAAGCAAGTGAGACCCATGGCCATGGCTGCTTGCAGGAGCAGCCCGCTGAGAGACAGGCGGGAGAGACCTTTCAAGATGCCTTGCTTGATCCTCACTTACCTGGGCGTGAGTGGGGAATAAGGGAATAGACTACCTCATTCCTATTGCTTGCTGAGATTTAGTAGGGAATAAAGGAATATGATATAGAGGAAATTTCATAGGGATTCTATCACGTTCTTCCCCACTAACCACCAGTAATGGGGAATAAGGGCATATAAGATAGAGGGGTAACATGGCCATTATATTCCCTTCCACCAGTAAGCTCATCAACACATCTGGGGGTTCTCAACACGACCGGAGCCCTTCAGAGGTCCGTTTAGCACTTTGAAGTAGATATTTTGCCATCTGGTGGCTGTCTTTAACTCAGAAAGACCCGTACCACAGGCTACTGTCCCTAGCCACTGAAAACTGTTGCACTTAAGGAGTCCAGGCCCTATTTGGCGGGTCAGGGCGACTTAGCAAGCCTCGCGGTGTAGGGTTAAGTAGACTAATACTGGGGATACCTCGGGTTGTCGTATGGCCTAGGGGGTGATTGTTTTCTACTTACTAAGTCCCAAGTCTCCTTCACCCTCCAAGTACTTGTTGGGGCTTCCGGTGTTTGGCAGTGACGGTTGACGGTAGAGGGCTGCTGGATGCAATCATGGACAAGAAAATGGAAACTACTCTGGCGCTTAGGGTTTAGGGTTTAGCAGGACTGGATGTTCTACAGACTAGTGAAACAGCTCACTTGGAGGGTCAGTGGGACTTAGCAATCATGGAAAGAAAGCGGAAACTACTTTATGGCTAGGGTTTGGGGTGTAGGGTTTGGGGTGTAGGGTTGGACTGGACTTGGTAAGCAGGCTACAAAATGGGTTAACTGGGTTAGCATATGTTCTGGGGGTTTAAAATGGTCTTACTAGGTCTCTGTCACGCGTCCACGGAGGCTGTACTTGCTAATGGGGCCTATTTGCATGTTCTACCCGAAGCCCTTAAACCCTAAATCCCTAAACCCACATGTTCCTCTATACATTTGTTTACCCATATATCCTCTCACTTTGAAAGGCACGGGGAGAAGTTTTCCATGGAGAATGCCGAAACCTCAATTCTCCTGTTGCAACATGCCCTCAACCCTAAACCCTGAATGCAACATGCCCTGAACCCAAAACCCTAAACCCTAAATGCAACATGCCCTGAACCCGAAACCCTAAACCCTAAATACGACATGCCCTGAACCCGAAGCCCTAAACCCTCAATACAACATGCCCTGAACCCAAAACCCTAAACCCTAAATGCAACATGCCCTGAACCCTAAACCCTAAATGCAACATGCCCTGAACCCGAAACCCTGCACCCTAAATGCAACATGCCCTGAACCCGAAACCCTGCACCCTAAATACAACATGCCCTGAACCCGAAACCCTGCACCCTAAATACAACATGCCCTAAACCCGAAGCCCTAAACCCTAAATACAACATGCCCTGAACCCGAAACCCTAAACCCCAAATGCAACATGCCCTGAACCCGAAACCCTAAACCCTAAGTACAACATGCCCTGAACCCGAAGCCCTAAACACAACATGCCCTGAACCCGAAACCCTGCACCCTAAATGCAACATGCCCTAAACCCGAAACCCTGAATGCAACATGCCCTGAACCCGAAACCCTAAGCCCTCAACCTGGCCTCTTCCGAGTTGACTGACAGGTCTTTTGCGCAAATCTCGATGCATCGGAAGCCTCAGCTGCGGACTTACAGCAGGCAGCAGCATGCACAGCAGGGTTGAGGGGTTGTGGTTTTAAGTGAATTCCTGTGATGATTACCAATGGGTTTAGGGTTTAGGGCCTTGAAAACTACTTTGAGTGTGTTGTTTGCTTTGAAGTGTTGGTTGCATTCATCACTTCCATCACTCCTAGAATTTAGGTGCAAGAGGCACGTGGACTCACGACATCAGCCTTCTAGAAAGGAAGAAAGTTAACTCCAAGACAAATTTCTGTGGAAATGTTGTTTGAAGGGTTGCCATGTGTTGTGTTCAATGTGTATGCCACAATATCACAACGATACATAGCATACACATGGCCCTACAAATTGCTTTATTGTGTATGCTACCTGTTTCCCAGACCCTTCCTAAAGGATCCAAAACATGGAACCCCCCCCCGTCCAGAATGACCCCCATTACTACACTGGGGAACCTAGGGATAGTTGGGAAGTTCCATTTCTTTGGATCCATTAGGGGGTCTAGGTTAATCTTCGTTGCAATGATTTGCATCGTTTCGTGACCTTACGCTTGATCAACCCGAAGCTTCGAGCTAAGCCCTAGCAGGGCTTGGGGGCTTTGGGGGGGATTCGCCTCTTGTCCACAGTTTAGGGCTTAGGGCTTAGGGTCTGAGGTTTGGGGTTTAGGCTTTAGGGCGTAGGGTTTAGGGTTTAGGCTCCATGACTCAAAGGTGAGATGGGGGAGTTTCAAGGGCGTTGTTTTGCGAATGGAGGATGCAGGGTGGAAAAGGTGAGACCCACAGTTGGGTTAAGTAAAGTGCATTGGGAGGGGGGTAGGCGCTAGTCGTGCAGCGCCTCCGGGGCACTCTCACTCACCTGAAGCTTGTACCCCTACGTAAAGGTCTGCAAACTTAGGTTTGGGGCCCGAAATACCCTAGCTGAGGGCTATATTGCATCGGTCAGGGATCCAAACCTAGGGGTACAAACGAACCCTCAGCGTAGAAAAGATTATTCCCCTCTTTGGAAATTAGACGTGGGGCTTGGGCTTCGGAGATTGGAATTGCTTTATAACGCCATGGCCCGTTTGAACTTGTCCTGGGATGACCCCACACCCCAAAACTCTACACCCTGAACTCCAAACTATAAACTCCAAACCCTAAATCCCGAACCCGAAGCCCTATAGAGAGACCCAAACCCTACAGTCCTGCCAGGCCTTTGAGCAACGTTTTCGGGCGCTTCCTGCATACCAAGAGCGGCATCCCGGTAGGGACTGTGGAGTTTCTAATCAAGGGGGCCAAACGTGTAGGGTTTAGGGTTTAGGGTTTAGGGTTTAGGGTTAGTTCACGGTTTAGGGTCCAGGGTCTGGGGATTTCAGAAACTGTTCTGATAATATAGGGTAACAAGGGGTCATATGGGGATAATGGAAAAGAAAATGGAAACTACTACTTGGGGTTTAGGGTCCAGGATTTGGGGTTTAGGGTCTAGGGTTGTGTCGAAATTGCTTTATCAAACTCCTTTTTTGAATTGTGTTCGCAAGATTTTCTTACTGGTGGCCAGTAGGCAATGGATGAGCGGCTTCGTTGAACGTTTAGGGTTCAGGGTTTAGGGTGCAGGGTTTTGGCTTCTGGTGGTGACCAAGGCCTTGAGAAAGGCTTCGATGGTTCGCGCCGTCTTGAGGCGGAACGTAGCATGTCCACAGTCATGAGGAGGTACACGAAGGACATGGCTGCACTTAGGCAACTGTGCTCGGAGATCGTCGATAGTCCTTGCCGATTTCACCTGCTGGACGTTCCTCCACAGTTAAGCTCCGCGTTGAGGAAGCGTCTTAAGCTCCGCTATGAGAAAGGGGAAGGAGCCCCGTATGGCAAGAGCCCTGCTCTCGTCTAGTGCGGCGTGCGTCAGGCTTCACACCCTTCAAGGGGTTCAAGAGCTTGAAGGGTATACTATGGTTGGCGGTTATCCCTAAACCCTAAGCCCTAGACCTAAGCCCTAAATCCTAAACCCTCAGCCCTAAACCTTAAGCCCTAAGCCCTAAACCCTTAACCCGGAGATCCGTTCCTACTTGCCCTACTAGGCATGAGTGAGGTTAGGGTTTCAAGAATTGGGCCCTAAACGGCCCTAAACCCTAAGTCCTAAACCCTATCATCCCAGATCCTAAACCCTAAACCCATTTAGGGTTTAGGGTTTGGGAGTGTTGGGTCTGAGATCTAAGGCTTCGTACGCCCTGCTTGGGACGATCTCTTGACTTAGTAAGTCTACTTAGTAACACGGGTGATGGTTTTTATAATGGGGGTTATAAGAAATACTATGTAGACTACTAAGATCATCCAAGTAAGGGTCAAAGCACCTGACAATCAGAGCTGCAGAGATATTTTGCTTGCAAGCACAATTGCAATAGAACCGTGATGGTGTATCGCCTTGCATATCTAGACCCCCAGAGCAAGCTTTAGGCATGTCTGGGATGCTAGCAGGCTATGTAGCTATAACAATGATTGAAACTCGTTCCTCGACATTCTTCGACTTGGCCGGCTCGAGGCATGCAAACATGTAGCAACTCAAATGAGCCACACTCTAAACTTTTGACAGGGGGGTTATATGGGGAATGATATAAAGAGGGTTATAGGGCTTATTAAGAGGGATACTAGGAGTTTTCTACTATAGCTCAAGTGTATAGATTCTTTAGGGTTCAGTGTCAAGGGTTTATGCGTTAGGAACAAATGGGTTATTCGCAAAATTATGGCCCTCTTGGTTGGAAGTTATTTTACGGCACCTAGTATTTAGAGGTACCAAAAAGGGACCCTGATCTAGGGAATTACCCAACTACATCAAAAAAGCAATGCGGTGAGATTGGATGGATGTATGAAAGGTTGAAACCATGGGCCCGAGCATCAGATTTTAACCTAGGGATCCTTATATACCCATTACATACCCTATATGTACGTTCAATCCCCCTAAGAGGGGCCCATATTGGGGCCCATGTTTCCAACCTTTCAGGTGGATGTAGCCCCTAAACCCTGGCATTAATAGAGACCCATGATTGAGAAACCCGCTCCTTTTTAAGGGCCTTGAGATTAGGACCCCTATTATTCAGGGGAGGGGGTTTATTAATCAGGTGTCTGTGTTCAACCCTAATCCCTGTTTGACAGGTTCAGGCGGCCTCCGCAACTTGCAGATTCATGAGTAGCCATACGTGGGTTTCTGTTACGGAACTCACTTAAACTAAGTTACAATAATGCGGGTATGTAGGGTTTAGGGCTTCAGTTGCCATAAAATGGGTCTATGAGGCTTCCTTATTCTGAAATTCCCAGATAGGTGGGGCTTAAGTCCCCCGAGTCAGGCTAATGGTAACCACACCTCTCACCAAATGAACTTCAGCCGGTTGGGACCTTGCCCCTTTAAACCCTAAACCCTTTCAACCCTAAACGTTAAAACCTAAACCCTAAACCCTCTAAACCCTAAAACCTCAAAACATTCAAACCTAAACCCTCTACCCTCTAAACCCTAAACCCTAGTCCCCAGCATCATGAAACCATCTCCTTGGTCCTCGTTATTTAAGAACTTCCGAGTTGGGTCCTTGGGCTAAACCCTGAACCCCTACCTGGGCCCCAAAAGTATGTAAAATAATGGTCTTTGGGGCTGTTATTATGGGTTTAGGGCTATTATTTTACACATTTTTGGTGGTTTAGGTAAGTGTTTTAGAGTTTAAGAGTTTAGGGTTGAAGGGTATAAGGGTGTCAGGGGATATATGAGCTAAACGGTCTAAACTCCTAGTATCCCCCTTAAGGACCCCCTATAGTAGTCCCCTATGTAATCGCCTATAGAAACCCCTTTATGGAGATTAGGCTATAGCTCATATGACTATCAAGGTGGGTCTTTTGGGGTTTAAAGGGGTTGAAGGGTCTTAGGGTTTCAGGGTTTTAGGGTTTTAGGGTTGAAGGGTTTAAGGGTTTTAGGGTTGAAAGGTTGAGGGGTCTTAGGGTTTCAGGGTTTTAGGGTTTTAGGGTTTAAGGGTTTTAGGGTTGAAGGGTTTTAGGGTTGAAAGGTTGAAGGGTTTTAGGGTTGAAGGGTTTAACGGTTTTAGGGTGTAAGGGTTTTGGGGTTGAAGGGTATAAGGGTTTAGGGGTGTATGACTACCTGGCGTTTGGAGGTTCCAGGGTAGTTCTAGGTTTTTGGGTTTACGGTTTAGGTAAAAGCTCAAGCTTAACGGTTACGAGTAGCCGTATAGGGCCAGAATGAGAGTTATCCTATTTACAACCCACTTGGAGGGTTCCTATCCTTGAGGTACCATGGTCGAGGAGACCCTTAAACCCTAAACGGACTTGGGGTCTCACTATTTGGGGAAACTACCACTTCTATCTGGCAATGAACTTCCAAGCGCTGCAGAGCCATGAAGGAGTAGGACAAAGTCTAAGGTTCAGGGGTTAGGGCCGATGAGGTTTTGACGATTCCGTACCGATCAGAAGCCGCACACAGCTTTCTTCATCCAGGAAAGCTCAAGACAGACTTCAGGTCCCCGTTGAACCCTAAACCCTGAATCCGAAATTTCACATGCTGAGCCCTAACCCCCTACTATGACTGGCATTATTATAACTATTACTACTATGACACATATGGTTCTTTTTACCATGATTATTGCTGTTGCTTTTTTTGAATTTTCACTGCCGTTATTACTACTATTGGTATTAGTATTGTTATGCTTGCTGTGTCCCCCAAGCTCTCAAATCTGAAGCCCTCAAACCCAAACCCTGAGCTTGAGTTTCTCAACACTGCCCCTATCAGATCCTAAGCAGCAGCCCCTATTTTAGGAATCCTTCATACTGTTTGGTGTGTGGACTACCTTATACTTGTGGGGCCCCTATTCTGGATGAAGGTTGGGGATCACTGGGGACTTTGCTCAACTTGCAATGGTGCGCTTCATTTTTTGGGGTGTGGAATACCTTATATTGCTGTAGAAAGGATCCTTGTGGGCAAAATATTATCCCAGGTATATGTGTCAGGGTATGGCCTTCTCCGCGGTGCAACGCGTGGCCTTGCGGGGCAAGCACGGCCGTTTTGCGTAGCTTGCCTTCGGCTTGCGTTACCTTAAAGGGCTTGGGGATAAGACTTTGGGTTTAGGGGTTGGGGTTTGGAGTTCGGGGTTGGGGGATTTAGGGTTTAGAGTACAGGGTTTGGGATTTCGGGTTTAGAGCTACTTGAAAAGTCAGGAGGACTTAGGAACTACATTTACAACTCCTATAAGCCATAGAATAACCTAAGTCATCCTTTATCATAACCGACTTATTAATACCCTTGGCCCTCCAAGCGTAGTAGGGAATGTAGATGCAATCCCTATATAACCCCTAGATTATGTATCCCCTTATTCCCAGTAAGCCTCTGTAAGATCTGAAGGCTTACAGATGCTTATAAAGATTCCGGGATCCAGAAATTCGGGTTTAGGGAGCAGGGTTGGGTTTAGGGTTGAGGGGTTTGAGGCTTGAGGTTAAAACCTCATGGGTGGTTTCAATGGAGCTCCTGGCTAGGAAAACTCGAGCTCCAGCATAACTCGCCCTACTTCTGCCAAACTATACATCAATCTTCCCAAAGAGTTCAGGGCGTTTGATTGAGTTGCAGGGGGTGGGGGGATCCTGACCATTTGTGTGTTTCCCAAGTCAACTACCCCGACATAGAATCTCTGAGCAGACCTTTGCGGCTTCCTTCAACTGGCTTGCTGTGGACCTACCTAGACCCTCCAATGCAGTTCCTTTTTGGGTGTGGTATGGTTTTTGGGTTAGGGTTCTTATTAGGACTACCAATAAGGTACTACATGGGAGGGTCTAGGTAGATTATCATCAGCCATACGGACATCTAGTACTTAATATGGTCTCCGCATCATAGTACTTCGTTTCACTTCCTCAACAGCTACTCAGTAGACTCTTCTGAAATTTCCTAGCTACCCCAATTAGACTCAGAGTTCACGAGATCTTGACATTAAACTTTGTCTTTGCTATCTTCCTCACAACCCCTTGCGCCAGCTCGTGGTTGAAGCATGCTTCTTAGTGTGATGACAACTACTTGGTTGGTCAGGGGTACTTAGTACGCATGCCTAGAACCTCTACATGCAATGTAGTAAACCCAGTTACCCTCCATTTTTAACCCACTTCCTGCAAATACCATGGTCTCTTGGTCTAGGATGCCTGTTGTGCAGGTTATGTTAGACCCTAAACCTTATAGTCCCCTTAAGTTTTGGGTATAGTATAATAAGATCCCCATATACCCCATAATCTATCTACTTAAGGGGGATTCTAAACCGCGTTTGCATAGTGTCCCTCCAACCCGGGAGTTTTCGCAAAGTTTGGGCTACCTGCGGGGACCCCTGGGGCGCTAAGGGATTTAGGGGTTTTAGGGTTTTAGGGGGGTTTTAGGGTTTTGGGGGTTTTGGGTTTAGGGCTTTAGGGTTTAGGGTTTTAAGGTTTGGGGGTTTAGAGTTTTAGGGTTTTAGGGTTTTAGGGTTTAGGGTTTAGGGTTTAGGGTTTAGGGTTTTAGGGTTTA
>CAJNIZ010013492.1:0-26957 GCA_905231905.1 Symbiodinium pilosum
TGTGCTTGCGCAGCGGCTTCCCTGAGGCGCGACTTAACATAATTTAGCCCTGCCGAAGCACCCTGTGTGCTTGAGAACAGCTTCCCTGATGCGCGACTCAACATAATTTAGCCCTTGCTTAAGCACTCACCTCTTCCATGTGTCTTTGAGAACAGCTTCCGTGAGGCGCGACTTAACAGAATCTAGCCCTTGCTTAAGCACCCACCTCTTCCATGTGTGCTTGCGCAGCAGCTTCCCTGATGCGCGACTTAACACAATTTAGCCTTTGCTTAAGCATTCACCTCTTCCATGTGTCCCATTGAAAAGAAGGACTTGGAACAGCCTCAGATTACTTTGGCCTCTTCAGGGTTACCTCTGCTAATTGCCTCCTTTCCAGAACTTCTTGCTCCAAAGTGCCTTTGCTGCCCTACATGATGTGTTGCCCTCGCAGCATTGCCGCGGAAATCCGCTTGATGGCTATGTGACGTTACACAGCCAAACTACCAACAAGTCTGGATTAGCAACTTGATACTGATTGGATGGTTCTTCGCAAGGTTCGTAAGGAGTAGCTAGCAAAAAAAAACAACCGCGGTGCTGTTCCATCGCTGTTGGGGTCTGTTGCTGAGATAATTTAGGGGGATACTAGGAGTTTAGATTATAGCCCCTTTTTCCCTATATAATCCCTATATTCTATCCCCTAATGATTCGGATGCGGTAAATGCAGGTGACATCTCTTGAGTATACTTGCCTAGATCAATATGGTAAGTTCCCTAAATAAATTAGACCCCAATAATAATATAAACCCCAAAATACTAGAATCCTTATTGTTGGCACCCCCCAAAAAGGTACCCGTAATTTTGGGAAACCCTAAACCCTAAATAGTAGTTTCCATTTTATTTTCCATTATCCCTATATAAGCCCTATAGGAAACCCCCATATCTCGCCACAGTCCCAAGGCTAGCTCTTGGAGGGCTAAATCGAATCCAACACAGGGCTCATAGTGGCTCTCCGCCTTATAACCCGTTACCCTGAACTCCCTGGTGCTGAGGAGGGAATGGGGGAATGAATTATAGGGATTCTTATTATAGATTGATATGGTATTTTCCCAAAATAGGGGGACCCCAATATAGATTCCAAAATAATATAATCATTATTATGGGAACCCTACACCTAATTTTGGGAAACCCTCATATAGGGACTACTAAGGGGATCCATTCCCCCATTCCCTCCTAAGCACCAGGGAGTGAACCTCAAGTGTAGGCTGTTTACCTGCATGCCCACCTCTTGCGGCGTAGAAGGTGGCAGCACGATGACACGCGTGCGAGGCTGAAAGAACCTCTGCTGAAGCCGAAATCTCTACACCCTGCTCACAGTTATGAATCACATTGACACAAGAAGAGGGGGCTGACAATGGAACCTATAGGGGGTTCTTATAGCTGCTATCTGGCGGGCCCTTTGGGATCTCCCTGAGAGAGAAGGAGCATTGCATTTGCTATGTGGCATCCCTTGCAACGATGCTTTCAGAAAGACGGAGCTAATTCCACGGCATGCCATTGTGCACCTTGGCATGTCAACATCTGACACTGCCACGCCAAGACAACTCAGCTCCAGTGCTCCGCATGGCCTTCCATGCGACCACACGCCAGCGGAAACGGTCACATTTTGCGCCCCGCGGTACTATCAAGGTGGGTGAGCCGACATCCAAAGCACACCCCCGGCAGACGTTTTAGCCCATATGCTCTGCCGTCAAACGCTCCGACCCTTCGAGCATGATGGCCAAACAGGGTGCCTCCCCCTGCGAGATGGACATGTGTTGCTCCACACCCGGCCGGCCGTGTGAAAGAGAGACTTAGTGCCAAGGGTCGCTGCCTCTGTTTGGGTAGAGCAGCAAGGGGTACACTTCGGGGAGATTCAGGCCCATGTGGTTTGCAACATACTGCATGCTTCAAGCTGGCTTCCGCCAGCTGCTTTGCATGTGGAACACGTAGGCTGACCCGAGGCTATGTATTGACTGCTGGGAACATAAGTCCACAGCTTCTGGAAACCAATCTGCACCTCAGAGAAGAACTGCCTGTGCCCAAACAGGGAGATGCTAAATCTATGGTCCCCCTTAAGTAGATAGAATATGGGGTATGCGGGGGTCTCATTTTAATATACCCAAAGCCATATTCTATCTACTTGAGGAGGACTATAGCCCTGGCCTTCATCAAATCCTCCTTGCCAGGGCAACACAGCGAGATCAAGATGCTGCAGTGCAGTGCACTGCATTTATGGCGGCCGTTGCGACCGCAGCCCTGTGGGGACTAACGGGTTTTTGTGCCCAAAGACCTGCTGATGATGACCATGCATTCTGCCATGTGATGCTGATTGTCATGGCTATGACCCACAGCAGTCAAAAAGATCGGCTAGACTCTGTCACGGAAAGGCTTGCACACCTGGGTAACGATGAACCGTAAACCATCCCAGTCTCCATTTCATTTTCCATTTGATTGTACATCATTATTGCGGCAATATCCCTTCATAGCTCTATATGGTCCACAGGTGACCCTAGACCCCAAGGGCAAGGACTCGACTTAATAAGGTACAAGAGCCTTGGACAAAAATTTGGGTCCCATCGACCTCCAAACCTTTCCGTATCAAACCCCAGTTCTTTGGATCTTGCCCCCACCCTGTACCCGTTGCCTTTGATTCTTGGTATAATCTGACGACAATTGATCTCGGGCAATGCTACAGGGCGTGAGCAGTACCAATAAACCCCTTAAACCCCAAAACCCTAAACCTTAGCCAATACTGTCCAGCTGGCCGTGGAAAGTAGTCCAGGCAGTCGAGATAAGTTTGGCGCCAGTGATCAACGCAGAGTCGACGGGCAGCCTGATCTGGGGGCTTGGCTTCGTTGGGATTTAGGGATTACGTATAGGTTGGGGTTTAGAGTTTAGGGTTTAGGGATTATATGTTAGGTGGACCCCTCACCCAGTGATAGTGACTATTAGGGATAATAATGATTCCATTAGGGTCCTCTGATATTCCTATTATTCCTATTATACCACGATTACAGGGTGGGGAGGCACTCCTAAGTTAAAGGGTTTAGCAAGCATACTGGAAATCAAAAAGTAAACAACCTAGAAATAGAAACCAGGACTATAGGGTTTACTATGCATACATATCAAAATCCAACGATTCAAGGTCCTTAGCAGCAACCCAGTCGGTTCTAAATTCAAGGATAAGCACCCATGTGCATTTGCATCGACATGCCTCGACTACTCTATGGTAGCTATATAGTAGGTTCCATTTCCTTTTCCCGTATCCCGTATAACCCTCATATACTATGGTAGTTTCAAGTTTCTTGTCCATTATCCCCATATAACCCTAATGTACTATGGCAGTTTCCATTTTGTTTTCCATTATCCCTAATATGACCCCAATATACTATAGGGGTCTGCATTACAGGATTCTCTGACATGAAAGAGCCTGGCTGAAGGTAAGCAGACTCCCCTCCAAACACCACAAAAACTACTTGGCTTTTTGACACGGTAGATTGACACGTGACCTGAAACCTATGCAAAACCGTTGGCTCCATCAGGCAAACCACTTGCAATTTTCAAGGGCTTCGGCGGCACTCCGAAGATGCTTTTCCAGGCACCCCCTTGAAACGTTTCCAGGCTATGGCGTTCTTCTTCTTCTTGTTCTTCTTCTGGAAGCAGCGCCTTCTTTTGAGCTCATGGAACTCCGTGTTATATATGGGCGCTATGCGAATGCACGGCGATGCTTGGCAGTAATCATACTCACCCAAGCTGACACGGAGCCACAGTGCCTGCATCCCATGCCGCACCAGTCCCTACTAAGCAGGGTTATATTTGGGGTTCTATTAGGGCTATATAGGGGTTCTACTAAGGGTTGTATACGCTCTTCACATGAGTTCCCAGTCGAGCCTCGTCTTTGACGCTGAGCTGGGCTGTCGGAAGTCCGGGCTGAAGCGTCACCGAAACACTCGGGCCATCGAGGCTGCGCACGACTTTGGCGAGATGGACCTTGTGGCTGTACATTAACAACCCAGCACTTTCTTCTAGCTGATTGTCGATGATTGGGGGAAGAATTTTTATTGCTACTGAATTATTACCCGAATTCCCGCACATTCCGATAAACAAATTTTGTTTTGGATATTGTTACTACTGAACTATTACCCTCTAGACTAGGAAGCTTCCATCCGCAGCTTCCTGCACATGAGGGTCTTTCTGATGTAGGCGCGTATACCGCTGCACAGAATAGAGAAATGTGATCTGCTCAAGAAGTAAAAACCTTCCTGAAGTTGTACACTCCCAGCGATGCGCACCAACGCAAGCTCAAATCCTGTACTTTGTAGACTTATAATTCACGAGGGTGACATAGAATTGATGGCTGCATATCCTGTCCTTTTACTAGATCTCGTGAAGATCTGAAAAGCAAGCCACATCAGCTCTGTGACGATACATCACATTGGTAGAAATTGAAATGAGAACTCCTCAACAGACCTGGAAATCTGAACAGTCTGCTCAACACCTGGACCTGGCAACTCTTCGCAGATCATGGGAGACTCTGCGGTGCTCTTTGCCCCAGGGCATATGCTAGCGCATCCTTAGCCCTCAAGCTCAACCCCAAACCCGAAACTGCACAAACCACTCCTGTCCGAGGCGCAACTTTCAGGGGCTCTGGTGGCTGTACAAGCCTGCAGGGTAGATGAATCAAGTCCAGGGGGTTGAGCTTTAGGGCGGTTTGAAGGTACATGTCTCTGGATGTCCTTGAGTACAACTATGCCTGCGGATGATCTACAATGGCGTGCAAATGTCAGGTGGAGGAGGAATTCCAAGGTCCAATAGATGTGCACACAGAAATGGCACCTTTCGGGAGGCTAGCCTGAACTTGACACTGCGGCAACCCACGATCAATAAAAGTATGATCATCAATCAACATCCCCTCCCCTCCCCACAGACTCATAGTATAGTGTAGTGCGTTACAAAACAAGATCCAACCAGTCTACATCTGTGGACCCTGTACTGAGCACGACAAGCTGCCTATCTGAAGTAAAGTGGCAAAGCCAAAGCCCAAAGCCTGCGTGTAAAAGCCACCTAGCACCCCCGAAGGAAAGGACAATACAGCACCTGAAGCTACCCAAAACCCCGGCCTGCCAATCCGCAGCACTCCAACCCTAACAAGCTTGTCAGCAGAGCTGACCCCAATCACTTTACTTTGCTCCAGGAGCCAACCCCTAAACCCATGAACCCCCGAAGCCTAGATGCTAAACCCAAATCCCCTGTCTCTGAACCATGCCAGAGCACAGCAGCAGCCGGCGGCGACCGGCTGCATCTGCCTGTCAGTGGCAGGATCTAAGATTTTTCTAGTTCAGAGTTCAGGGTTTAGCTTGCTGCTGCTTCCGTGCTTCCTGTTTGGGACATTGTGAAATATCACGCCTATAGATTCCTGATGGGGCTTGAGCAGAAAGCCATCATATCCAACAATGACCCAGGAAAGAACAAAGGGTCATTGGAAACCGTAAAGCAGCTCACATCATACCCTTCAAGATTGTAGAGTGAGGTCCTGATTGGTATGGGTCATGAGAGCATCTCTTACACACTCCACTGACTGAAGACCCTTAGCCGTGGCGCCGGTCTCAGAAGGGAGTCGTGGACCAAGAAGCCCATGTTTCCTGAGCTGCTTGGTAACCCGCAGGAAACATGTAGATCTTGCATCATCTAAACAAGGCAAGAAAAACTGAACAATCAAAAGTTGGCACTGAACTCGTCGCGTTTCTGAGCTTCGTCAGGAGCGACATGTATGCGTGCTCCGCCTCCGTCTCCTGTGACGGAAAAGGCGCAGAGTAACAATCTTAGGTCGCTGGAAAGGGGGGACACGGCTATGCTCATCTATCCTGCTTGCCCCGTTTTCATGCCACAAAAGGCTGAACCTTTCCCCGCTACGATGCGTTCTGGCCAATGGTACTGCGGAAGAAGCTCTTGCAAGTCGAACCCGACATACGGAAATGGAACTGAATTTTTATGTCGTGCCCGCTGCTTTTCCTTGCCACGCATGTGAATCATAGTCTAGGTTGAGAGGTACAGCACTTGCAAAGGCACTGAAATTGCCGTGTTCCCTGCGGATGTTTACGCTTCGCTTGGGTTGTCCCTTGCATGATCGATGTGCCTGCTGCTAGTTCCAGTGTCGCAAAAATTCTTCGAAACAAAGGCACAAATGTATTCATTGTCCTTGTCATGCGATTTCGCTCCGGCGATGAGCAGGAAGCATCTGTACAGCAAAATATCGGGGAGCCCACCTCAGGCGACATACATGCTTTGTGCAGAAGGCCTTCGGACGTGGGGGGAGGTCTCTCGCGCCAGATTTAAAGATCCCTTCTGGACTGACATGTTCACCACTGCTTTAGGATTGCACATGCAGAGCGGGCAACAGCCATATGATTTATGAACAACGTTCGAACCAAACATCCTGGGAAGAATCCTTCATCCTGCAACGTAACCTTTGGGGATTTACTGCCCCCGCCAACACACTCAGATATAGGAGCCTGCCTAAAGCCTAAGGGCATAATAGTACTACAATTGCTGTACTGGGGAACTGGCTTAGGGTTGGGGCAATATCCATGCTATGTAAGATATGCATATCTCCTAAGTGGCCAAGGATGCCATGTTCAAGCCTTGGGCACCCCAACAGATAGCACTGGCCCTGGGGATCCTAGTCTACGATAGTACAGTATATAAAGGGCTTAGGGTTTGGGGTTCAGGGTTTAGCGTTCAGGGTTTAGGGTACCCATGCTGGGCTCCAGAATCTCTAAATGGTGTTTTGTGGCATGCTTGTTGGATCTCTCTGGTTGTAGAGGCCCTGCAACAAGCCAACTAAAGCCCTTACATCCTACATGTCCCTCTAGCCTCCGTAAAAAGCCCTCTTCTATTTATCAGCTGAATCCTGTGGGTACCTATAGTCTCCTTGAAAGAGGGTTTTGGGGTTTAGGGTTTAAAGTTTAGGGTTTCTTCCAGTTATGTCCCCATAACCTCCTGAACGAGCCCTCTTCAATAGATCAGCCAAATCCTGGATGTCCCTGTAGCCTGCTTAAAGAACCCTCTTCGATGTATCAGCGACATCCTATACATCCCTGTAACCTCCTTAAGAGCCCATTTCAATGTATCAGCCAAAGCCTAGATATGTCCCCGTAACCTCCTGACAGAGACCTCTTCTACTCTCAGCCCGCCAAATGGCATATCCCAATAATCCCCATATACTATAGCAGCTTCCATGTTCTTATCCATTGTTCTTTCCAGTCTTCCCTTCAAATAAAACCAAGATAATCCCCACAGAAGCCCTACATAATCCTTATACACCCCTACAAACCCCGATAAGACCCTTATAAAAACCCTATAAACCTCATTATAACCACAATATAGCCAACTTTATGTTCCATTATTCCCTTTATATAACCACCACATACTATACTAGTTTGCATTTTCTTTTCCATTATTCCCTAATCCCTAACCCCAATACATTCCCGTATCACCCTATTATAACGTAGTAGTAGTTTCCCATGTTCTTTTCCATCATCCTTATATTATATAACCCCTATATATCCCCCTATAACTCTCCCAAACCCTAAACCCTAAAACCCAGAAGCCTAATCCCTATATAACCCAACATAGCCAAATGGCGGCGCAAAGCCAACGCCAAGGCTGGCGGCACTTTGCCAGGCTCAGGCTCCGGGCAAAGCGCCTGAAGGCTTGGCGCCTGCAGGAGCACTGGGGAGGGGTCCTTGGTCCCTTTAAAGGGATTTAGGGAATAATGGAAAAGAAAATGCAAACTACTATAGTATATGGTGGTTATATAAAGGGAATAATGGAACATAAAGTTGGCTCTATTGTGGTTATATTGGGTTCTAGGCGGGGCGAGGCTAAAATTAAGAGTCTCAAACATTGGGATTTGTGAAGTCTAGGGGTTAGGCTTCGAAAGAGCACGGGGTCCCCATAAAGGGAAAAGCTGGCTACAAGCAGCTGGGGGGGTCTCGTTGTGACGGTGTTCGGGCCGCCTTGTGTTTCAATAAGTTTTTGCGGGCAGTTCTGGGTATTTAGGGGTTGCGCAATCCCAAATTCTAAACTTCTGAACATCAAGGGTCCGGGGTTCTAGATAGTGGGGTTTTCATACTCTTCAAGGCTCCTTGATGGGGGTTGTATTGGATCTGGGAGCGTATCATGGACAGTACTCTCCTTCGATGGCTCAGAATTTTGCACACTACATGTTGTGGATAAGGGTTTTAGCTGAGGGCTTGCGGCTTGGGTCTCGATGCTTGGGAGGGGGGCTTACCTAGACTACAACTGCTGATCTGCCAGAATGTCCCTCGGGGAGGCACAGCGGTTTTTCAGAAAAGATCACGTAGAATGAGCAAGATCTGCCTTGGATGTCAAGGCGGAGGTCTAGAACATGGGTAGCTTCCATAAGTCTGGGGCCGCGCTTTCAACCTTATAAACCCTTAGAACATCCATACCTCCCCACTTCAACGGTCTAATCTTTGAAGCCCTCATCGCCCTCAACAATCACCACATACAAAGTGTCCACCGAGCAAGAAGGCTCGGCCATGGGGGTTCCGATCCTGAATTTAGAGCCTTGTCAGATACCAATCAGTGTAAAGGTACGTATGGTCCATGTTTATCTTCCTATGGAAACATCTTCCAGCAACTCATGTTCAAATCTCTGCACTTGGCTCGTTCCTTTGTACAATTCCTGGCAAGCAACAAGTTGGCAGCGCCCCACCGAATTGTCATGCACTCAAGGCCAGAAATCTTATGGACAGGTATCAACACAGTAGGGTGGGGGGACTGCACGGATGGTGGCCTTTGGTGGCCAAAGCAGCCCGCTACCTTTCAACAGGATGATGCTTGGGCTGCTGTCAAGCTGAAGCACGCAGCATGTATGATGAGAAGTTGGCGCCAAGTTTTCTCTGAGTTTACATAGACATGTCCAGCACGATGTCCCCTGTGCAAAGTTCTATAAGTCATAAGGTGACCCCTAAACCGCGGGGAGCCGTCACTTGCCGCTAATGCGTTTGCATATGCAGAGATGTGTGCTGTCAGCACCTGTGCTGACGCTGACTCATCTGCGAAAGGATTCTTTGGACGTTCCCATGCCACTTCGGCTACTAGTTCTAAATGATGAATGCAAACAGCTTAGAAGATCAGACCCCGTGCATCGAACGTCCTGCCTCCTCCTCGAAAACATTTCCAGTACTATCTACTTAGACAATATCAGCATATCATCATGCATTTTCCCTAAACCCCAACCCCCTAAACCCTATTGCCCACTGAACCCTAAACCCTAAACCCTAAGGCCCACTGCTACGGAACCTTGAACCCTTAAGCAATTGCGAAGCGCAAGCCATCCTAGCAGTCCATTGCTTGAAGCAATTTAACGCTGCCGGCTTCAGGGACTCTGAGGGGCTAAAGCGGGTTTTGGGTTTAGGGATCAGGATTTAGGGATTCAGTGGGCTTCCCTAGTGGCTCTGAGGGGCTTCAGTGGCCTCTGGGTTTAGGGATTAGGGTTTAGGGATTCATTCGGCCTCCCTAGGGGCTCGAAGTCTACAAATAACACAGAAGTCTACACATCGCGGCTGTTTTTGGACCATGTATGACCATTTGGAGCCCTGGGCCTCTCTTGGAAAGCCACAAGACATGTACTGTAGCCCGGACTCCTTAAAGGGGGTGATATAGGGTATTCTATGTGGGACTATTTTGGGGGTTATCAAGGGAGATGCTAGGAGTTTAGACTGTAGCTCACACGGATAAGGAGAGCGCTGAGGATCGGGCATAATGCGCGCCCGGCTGCCCTCTCCTCTGTAGAGGGTGGGTGGAACCCGGGTGTCATCATCCGATTGCCATGGCAGCGCGCATGGCAAGATATGGCAATGTCATGCTATCTGGGTTGCTGCTAAGGTAACTTTCAGGTGAGGAGCTACCAGGTGGGTACCCTTACAAAATGGTTCTGAAAAGGCTTATTGTAGGAGGGGAACTACCCACCAGATGTTAGTTAGTTACTGAACTTTAAGCAAGCTACCATGCTTCATGATGAAAGCCTAAGATTTACTTTGTAACCACAGGAATTCTAGTCTAAACTCCTAGCATCCTTCTTAATAGGCATTATAACACTCTCCTAGATAATCCCCTATATAACTCTCTTTACTTTCAGGGGTTTCGTCTTTAGCTCATACCATGGTCATTTTCAGGTCCCTGGTAGCAACCTGCCCGGGAGTGCAAATCCACTTACCCTTGCGAACATGGGGGTTTCCCGAAGTTAGGGGTACGTTTTGGGGTCCCTATAGCAAGGATCCTAGTATTTTCGGGTCTATATTGGGGCCCGCCCTATTTAGAGAGAAACTACCGCATGTCTTACTTCATGGATCTATGAAGAGCCAAGCATTGCGAAGCTTAGCAGGATAGACCTGTAGCATGAAACGCTGGAATTCATTGCACAACGCCGAATCAAGCCTAGCTGTTGTTTCTTCGCCGTGGCAATGCAAATCACGGAGCGCTGCCTGTGCCTGGAGGGTATCCGTGGGCAGACTCGAGCATGCACTCGCGAGCTACTCCCGTTATGGATGTTGTGGCCGTGCGGCCAGAAAGCCATGTTAGCGAAACATGCGCATATGCAGTTGCGTGTGGGTGAGGATTTGGACACACACCAGTCAGCCAATAGTCTACCCACTGAGGCCTAAGGTGGGGGGGGGGGTCAATCCTCCGCATATTCCGTCTTAGAGTCCGTATACTGACCTGTGATTCGACAGAAGATTTGCTGAAGCAACAAGACAACAAGCTTTGCCGGCTAGGGTTCAGGGGCTGAGGTGTGTCTTCTATTCATGCTGACGTAAACCAGAAATCGAACAGTAGCATCTGTTTGAGGAGAATGATAAACAAACTCATCTGGAGTCATCAGGGAGCTGCCATGTCCCATGTTCCATGTCTGTGCAACTTGAGGCAAACGATGGGGTTCCAACAGGGGTCACCTACAGTTGTGCCCACGATCAAGATGATCACGCACTTGTAGTAGGATCCGATTGTTCCACTCAAAGATGGGAACTTTCAGCTGGAGACGGCAGCAGTGCTGTTTTTTCTTCCGGGGCATCTGCTTCAGCTATGCTTGAAACATGCCGCACTAGGACCCAGTGTCATGCAGGACGTCGACGTACAAGCCTGCGATATTTTGTCTCGCAGTTCACCTGGCCAGGTTGATGAAGGAACTACCAATCATAGCAGGCGTGCAAGGACCGATTAAAAACCACACGTGCTCCTGTAGAACAACAAGAATGCCAAGGACAAAGGAGCAACAAGCATCCAGCATGCTTTGTTTGATTCTGTTACGTTTGTGCGTTACTGATGTAACTGGCGACGGAGTCATGTCCCAAAGCCCCCAAACGTCAAAACTACATGGCTCCTATGTCTCCTTAAAACCTGCCCCAACAGTAAGCGATCATCCTGTCCATGCCTGATGTGGCGATACCCTCCCAGGTGGTTGTGCTGTATCAGTTTTCGTTCTTAACAGAAGCCACTCCCCACAGCAAAAGCTTCAAGTATGCAAAGAAATGCAGCATAACATGCAGAAAGGACCCCGCCAACTATGATCCCTGCTAGCCTCCAAAGCCCCGTGTAGGAACGCTTGAAACCCCCGAATAACAAGCCCCCGCACGCCCTCCTAACAACACTCCAACATCACCAGCGCCCATGCCAATTTGGCAGTGTCTCAAAATGACGGCCGAACATCCTTGAGTCCATCTTCAATCCCCATATCCCCCTGAAGGCCTTTCCGAATCTCAATGGGGGTTTACATAATCAGGGTTGCCTCTTGTGAGAGGCGCCCAAAAAAGCCAGGACTTCTAGTACTATGTCTGGGAACCTGCAGTGTCATGAGCAGGCTCCTGCAAGACAAGTGTTATGAAACCCTAAACCCTAGACCCTAAATCGTGTTGCTACCTGCACCATGAGCTCGTAGTCAACGTTGTAATTCGCCCCGTTCATGCCTGCTCGTCTTGTAGGTGGGTTGTTGGGGTTATAAGGGTTAAGGCAGGAATCTAGGAGGGTCAGTGAGATTACGTAAGGGATGTCTTTTGGTGGTTGAAATTTATCACACGGTCTTTTTTTGGGGTGCCCGGAATACATTCAGGGCCATATTATACCAGGGACCCAAAAAGGGGCTCCATGACCTGTCTTTTGAAGGACGCACATACACCAATGGAGTTTTCTACTCCGTCGACTGACTGTCCCTGTCATCCCTTTCTCTTTCTCATCCGTTATCTTGATAATAACCGCCACCCCGTAATAATGAATATTCTCCCCCTATATATAACAGTAGTATGCTGGGGGATTGATGATTCGCGGGCTGGAGGGCTATTATTAGGCGAGTGGGTTACGGAGCACCCAAGACTTGAGAGATGAATACAAGGGCCCTGCAGTACACAACATGGAACCACAATGTTGACAGCCTGCCGCAAGGATTTGGCAGTTGCTTTTATTCATGGGGAAGGACTCCACTGCAATTGGGGATCAGCATCCTTGTCTCGAACAATCCAGCCTGCTAGGGAAGATCTTCACTGACAGGGTGGTTTCGTTCTTGACTGTCAGACTCAGGCAAGTTTGTGCGGCATCCGGAAAAAGAATGACGGAGGCCCCCTCCCCCCCTCCCACACACAGACGAACCATTCAGGTAACCGGATCAACGATGGAGCGTCAACAGTTTGAAGGTGCAAATGTTCAGCCCAAAGTGGGCAGGAGCTTCAAAACCTCAGATGGCCTTCTCAACTGGGCATCTGGCATGTGCCCTGAAAAGATTCTTCTAGATCCTTCAGCAGTCCGTATAGTCCAGAGTATGGATCTTAACAATCCCTCCTCCCAGTTCCTGTCAATCACCGTGTGACTCGCAGCCAAGTGTCTGAAGCTCAAGCGGTTGGCACGGTTGCTCCAGGCCTGACAGGGATCATGTTGGTGAGTTCCGCGATACACAAAAAATGGGCTCCAAATCCTTGTACGTCGTCCGAACTTCGGTGCATTTCGGGGGCACCTACCAAGCCTCTCAAGTTCCTGGCCCATTCATGGACAAGGAGTAAACTTACTTCTCACAAAGACCTTTAGGGTCGGCCCTGAACTGGAGTCTTAGGTGTCCAGCATCTAGGCCGAGATTAACACCTGGGATTGAAAAGGGTTTTTTTTTTTTAAAAAAAAATACCCAAGAAGTTTAAGGGTAATTTACTGGACAAGTACTGAGTAGCCCACAAACCAAGTAAAGGATCCCTGTACCAACTTATACGACTCCTTCAGGGGGACCATTTGAGTAGCGTTTTTTTGGTGGTTGAACCTGGTAAGATTATATTCCTGATATAGAATACTATACCCCAAAAGGAGGGTGGAATCTTACTCTATATTGGGTACCCTAGTATCCAATCCCCAATTAAAAATACTAATTACTTATTTGTTGGTCATTATTCAGGCTTCCAAATGAGCGGACTCGAAGGGGGTCTTGGCCTTTTAGCAGTGAGTTCAGGTGTTAGGGCTTAGAGTTTAGGGCTTTAGGTATTGGGGTCTAGGGCTTGATGGTTTTATGGTTCAGAGTTTCTTGTTCTTGTTATACTGTAGCCCCTACATAATCCTCATAGAAGCCCTGAAAAATCGCATTTTGTTGCTGCTGATCTATCTGCCGTGTTTATTTGCAGGGTCATTGCTGCGCTTCCTGGTTACATGGCCAATTGTAATTGACAAAACTCTGAACGTCAACAATGTGCGCCACAGCCATCGCTTTGTTGTTGTTCTAACCCAAAGGGCCCATGTAGGTATATGGGATATACTTGGGCCTTGAAGTAGGTATATGGGGACCCCTTTGGGTCCTAAGTATATACCATATACCTACATGGACCCCTAGGGTAACAAGGCTCTCTCACTGCTGGAGGCCCGGGATACCATGTAAACCCTGCTCTCATTCCAAAGCTATCCAAGATGGTACCTAGACCTCCCAAATACCTGTCAGAATGACAGCCTATATTCCCGGTACCTTGGTGCTAGAAGCCAACATCTTGGGTATCTGGATGTCTAGGCGTTACTTCAGTCACCTCCATTATGCTTGTAAAGTTGAATGAGACGATTTCTTCTTTGAGTGCTGCGGCCTTCTCAAGCATTGTCGAGCGTTCACCATCGTAGGCACCTCGTGCCAAGGAACGGCCAACCATGTGAAGAATGATGTAAGCATTTTACATGTACAGTAGAAGAACAGCGGGAAGAATAACAACAGAAGAGGCAGCAGGAGCAGCAAGTAGCTGCACTCCCTCAAACGGTTCCATGCCTCTTTTTGGAGCTGGGGCCCAAAACCCTCGTTAACCTACTGAGTAGGGAATAGGGGAATAATACTCCGTATTAGAATATACTCCCGTCTTCCGCACGAGCCCCTAGGTAGTTAAGCCACATCTGGCCAAAGGCTTCTGTCAGTCAAGCTGGGGTCCTTGCACCAGGATCCGTGACCACCTCGGCGCCCGAGTTTCAATTTTTGACCCCAATGCGAACAGACCCCAAAATGCGCTGCCCTGGAGCCAGTCCTCTATATGCTGCTGTCCATTACGTTGTAGGACAATGTGTCTTTTTGTTGGTGTCCCAGGGCCGAGACTTTGAAGCATCTTACTTGTGTAGCTGCAGGGTAACACCACAATCTGTCACTTGCTTTGGTAGGGATATACTTGAACCTTAAAGTAGGTATATGGGAACCCCTTTGAGCCCTAAGTATATACCATATACCTACATGGACCCTTTGGGTCTGTTTCCACTTACCTGCATTCAGGGACCCGAAATTCGCGAAACAGCCGCACCTGATCTGATCGTTGGAAGCTCGGGGCTAGCCTGGTCGGCATGATTCTAAAACCTGTGCGCGCATTGACTTGGCATAACTTGCTGGTGATCAAGGGGGACTGGGGCGGACGAGCGGAGCGAGTAGTATAATTAAGGGCCTATACAAGGACCACAGAATATCTTGATGCCAACTGCCTAACTCCTGCACGCCTAAACGTCGAAATCCCGTAGCCCTCAGCCTGTACGGGTTCTAGGTACACCCGTCGGGAAAGATATTCGTACAAGGTGCTCCATGTCACCTGCACATCCTGGCCTGAGTACTACAATGCCCCCTAGACAATTTCATACGCCTCCAAATGGCCCCTAAGCGCTAAATCCTAAACCCTAAACCATAAATCCTAAACCCTGAACCCATGTCAAAAGGTTCCGTGGAATCATCACCTTTCATCGAACCCCCCTTTCGCCCAAGCATTGATCTTTTCGGTGTGGGATTTAAATACCTTAGTTCAAAGAGTGCTTTGGGGAGGGGCATTTGGCCGAAGCAATGAAGAGCTTGAGGCCCCAGCTAGCAGACGCGCACCACCTTTGCCGGCCATGCCCATGCTCTAGGCTTTTGGATCTTTTGGGATTGCGGGGTCCGGACGTAGCATATGAGTAAGTTGAAGTAGGATGTAAATAGCATGGGAGCCTGAACCTGACCTGGGCCAGAACCCTAAGGCAGCGGCTGAGGCCCAAAATTCTACCTAAGACCTAAAGCCCCTGTTGTGGATGTACGGGCTTGACTTCTCGCGACTTGAAACGGCTTCTCAGAAAACCGCATCTCTGAGCGGAGCTTGTAGGGTTTCGCAAAGAAACAGTTGGAGTCTAAGTAAGAATCGTATAGCTGTGAAAAAGCTCTTAAATATGAGTTTGCAACATCCGTGGGTTCGCAACACTATTCGTGGGTCTCTGTTGCGATTACATCGGGCGTCCCCATACTGGGTGAACAAGACCATGTCTAGTTTTGATGATATTTGTCTGCTGCCGCCATGAGCAGGAGATACCACTCACAAAACAGGTGGCTCGCAAAACAGGGCGACCTAGGGCTTGGAGATCCCGACTTGGGCAGATATGCGTATTACGGAATCGGGGTTTTCAGGAGCAGGATTATTTCGGGATGTTTCTGGTGAGCTTGTAAAAGACAGAACTGGGTCTTAAGAATGTAGCAACTTCTTCCCTAAAAACACATTGCTCCAAAGCCAAGTGAACCAGGTCGCTTCCAAATTTCCAAGCAACCCTAAGCCCTAAACCCTAAAACCTAAACCCTAAAACCTAAACCCATACGTACTACCGGGTTCCAAAGCCAAGCGGCTCCCAAACAACGAAGCGATTCGGACGAGCTCTGCTTTCTGCACGCTCCCTTGCCCCGGCACCTTAACAGCAAGATTTTTGGTGTAGGTGTCTCGGTTCAGGGTTTTGGGTTTAGGGTTCTTGTTGTACTATACCCATAAAGAACATGGAATCTTGGTTTATATTGGAGACTCTGACTTCCGCACTGCCCAACGGAGAGACCGGCTTGGACTCAGTGCTCTTCAGTTGTGCTCCGTTTACACCCTCGCCAGAACGGGGCTGAATTCATTTCTAGAATGCTTGTTGGAGAGGGCCTTTGTAGGAACTCTGCTCGGATTCCATGCTCAGTTGGGGGAGTATACATCCCAAACTCACAGCCAAGAATATCCCTACATGCCCCCAGAGAAACCCTGTAATCGGAGGAACCTACATTTTGAAACCTAAAAACCGTGCTTGGAGAGTCAGGGGGACTTAAATTAGTAAGTGGGTCAATAATGAAGAGGAATCATTGGGGTTACTACATGGCTTATCGGGGTTATAAGTATACTTACTAAGTCCACCCGACCCTGACCCTCAAAGTAGACCCCGGCAATAACCCTAAACTCTAAACCCAAAGCCCTAAACTCTAAACCCTAAACCCTATCCCTGGCTTCCATGTCATTTTTGGAGCGGTTCTTTGCGGCGACTTGGGCTGCTGCCAGCAGTCCGACGCTGCAAGCTCAAATACACCTTAGCTTGGGTGCTGTTTAGGGTTTAGGGTTTGGGGTTTAGGGGTCAGGGGGTGTAGGGTTGAAGGCTAAGGACTAGGGCTGTTGGTTCAAGACCTAGGGCTCATAGTTTAGGGGTTATATAGGGTTTGAACTTGAGAAATGCCGGTTACCTGGCTAAATCATATCAGCTTCTAACTTGAATTGTGCAACTTTTTCTGGTATGTAACCGGGGGGCATGCGCCAGGATGTTGCTCAGTGGGGCTCTCAAATTTCCGTCCTACGCAAAATCCTACGATCCGTACCATAGGAACCCCCAGCTGACCATTGCGTGAGGCAGCTCTTCAAACCAAAGCAGAGGTGGTCTCATAATCTGAGGCCTATGTAGACATTGTGCAGAGGCTATGGTAAGTCTACATGCTGGGACTGTCGTGATTGTACTGTAGATGATGCTACTTCAAGAGCTTGTTTGAGCTTGTCCCTGTTCATTGCCAATGTGCTGCTTGGGACATGCTACAGTCGATGAGCGTTAAATAGTAGTTTCCATTTTCTTTTCCATTATCCCTATATTCCCTGTATAACCCCATTATAGCCCCTACTATATCCCAATATAAACATGAATAAAGCGTCCAAGCATGCGCGTCCAACCAAGTCTATGCTTTCAGCAAACCCTAAACCCTAAACTCTATGCTTTCAGCTGCACCGAGACAAAGCCAAGCGTCTCTTCATGGTCCCCAGAAGGTAGTTTCCCAAAATCAGGGGACCCCAATATAGACCCCAAAATGCCATAATTAACCCTTATTATTAAAGGGGACACCAAAATGGTAGCCCTAATTTTGGGAAACTCCCAGAACTTGTATAATTGTTCCATGCTTCTGGCTCCATGAAGATGGAACCCTGAGAGCTCACCATGAGTCGGGATTCCAGAATTTCAGTATCTGTTTTAAGTAACCGTAGCGAGGGACTTATATGGACTGGAACCAGCTGCAACACCATGTGCGTTTGTTGGGCCGTCCATGTTACAATTCACAAGCAGGTCAGCATTTTTTTGGCTGTTTCAAGTCATGCACGAAGGACTTGCGGCAATCGGATTCTGAATAGCACAAATTTCTGAGCTGGGAAATTAAGTAGCAAGTAAACAGCACCTAGGCAATTTCGTGAAAATGCAAAACACTAAGTATTTGCGGTGCCTTCTTCAAAAAGTAATATCAGATTACACGACCTTCATGTGATAAATACTGAGTGTGGTGCATGTGTATACTCATGTGCATGCACCTCTGTACATTAGAAAAACTAATCTATGTAAAAATATATATAAATATACATACAACATATATTCCCCTATACCAGTGTCAGATCCCTTATATCACCCTACAAACTACCTACACCCCAAGACCTAAACTAGCCCTACACAAGGGCACTCTGAGTCGCGGCACAGTGCTGCAGGGTTCCAAGGATACTTTCGCCGTCATGGCACGGAGGTCCAGATGACATACTTTCCCGGCCTTTGGGGTTGCAATATAGGGTAGTATAGGGTAGTATGGGGTAATATAGGGTTATATAGGGATAATGGAAAAGAAAATGGAAAGTACTATTTTGTGTTAGGGACATAATTACTTTCCCGGCCTTTCGGGTTTCGGGTCTGGGTTTGGGCTCGCGCTTACCAGGCTAGGTGAGGTGCACTTACAGATCATCCCATGTATATTCCCGCGTTGGGTACTATGCATACTCCTAACCTACGATGGATACCAAAAATCCTACATGAGCCATTGTCAAAACTCCTAGTATCCCCCTTAACAAGCGTCCCCAATATATTCTTCTATATATTCCCCTTTCAGGAGTTTAGACTATATAGCTCACATGACCCAGGCGCCCTGCACCTTGGGAAGTACGATACTAACCTATCGCTACTCATGGGCTTCGGCTCAAGGTCTCGGAGCCCTTCGAAAAACTCCATTGTGTAGTAAACGGTTCAGGCTTTGGGGCAACCAACAAAATTGAGGGGTCCCATTTTGGGGACCCTATACTAAGGATCGCAGTGCTGACACGCATTGATAAGAGAAGAACTACAACAACAGTTTCTGTTGACTGCAAGTGGTGTGGGGGTAGCCCAACTTAGCTTGTATCGGCCTTATAGCTACACCCCAGCCAGAGGGCCCTGGAGACATAGTAAGCAGGTCAGGGTTTAGGGTGATACTTTAGGAGGACCCCCCACCCTGTAATAGTGGTTATAATAGGAACATAAGAGGACCCTCATATAATCCCTATTATCCCTTATAGTCACTATTACTGGGTGGGGGGTCCACCTAAGTGATACTTTAATCAAGGAAAAGAAAGTGGAAAACCGCCCCGGTATTGGTTATGGCCGGCTTGCTGCCTGCTGGAGACGATCAACACCGCGACTCACACTTGGCAGGAAATATATGGGGGGTTCCCAAAATTAGGGGTACCATTCTGGGGGTCCCCATAATAAGGATTAGAGTATATTGGGGTCTATATTGGGGTACCCCTATTTTGGGAAACTACCATATGGTGCTTTCCATACTGCAAAAGCTGCCTCAATATAGAAGACTCCAACAAGAAACTAAATTCCTGGTTATCAGGACTTCCACATGATAAATGCTCCTAATGATAACAAGAAGACATATGATTTGGAGGGAATGTCCTTTATCCTCGTACAGGCATCAGCTTAAGAACCGATAGATTCCACTCAAGAGCTTCGACATGCGCACGCTGCAGCAGATAACCCTGGAACCGCAACAAACTAAGCTATAGGCCCCGAACGGAGATAAAATTCCAGCTTCTCCAAGCCAAGTTTCTACAAAGATGGGACCACCACAAGTCAGTAGGCGCCAACACGTATTATACATAAATATAAAAATACATATTATAATTACGGGTTGATATCATTTCAATACAATATAAGAAAACATAACATAATATAGTATGTATCTGATGTTAATATGATATAACATAATATAATACAGTAGAATATAATATGCTATAGAATAGTGAAATACAAGCTATTCAGTAATACAAATATATATACATATATGTGTGTGTGTATGATATGTTAAATATTTGGCAGGCCACTGCACCACGACAACAATGCTTCGGTAAAGTACCAACTGACAAAGGGCCACGCCGGAATGCCAGGAAACTCACTGCTCACGTCTCTTCGCCATGCCTCCGTCTTCGCAAAAAAGTCAAGCACCCTCAACTTACAGGAAAGACTCGTTGGGATAGACGGTTTAGGTTTTAGGGTTTAGGGGTTGAGGGTTTAGGCCAAAGTTTGACCTTTTGGGGCGGATACGGGATGACACTGCAACTGACTACTGGGCGTCTGTGCCTTCGCGCTGCGACTATCTATAGCAACACTTTATTTAATGAAAGGCTTTGAAACCGAGTGCTTGCATATGTGAGCTTAGGCAATATCCGTGAGCTTACCAGGCTCAAGGGTCCAAATACCATGACCTGAACTTTGGCTGTTCAGAGTTCAGGATTAGTTGGCCCCTGTGTGTTGCACGAGGCATATCGCAAGCCCTTGCAATCCCTGAACATGCAGTGATGTTGCACAATTCTCACTGACATCGCGCATCCCCCTCGCTAGTGCGGGTCAGCCTTTCAATAGGCCACCTGAAATTCCAGGATCTGATTGCTCTCTGGTAACCCCCAAACAACCAGCTGAGTCCTAGAGTTTCAGCCAGGCTGAATTCCTGCGGACGGTCACGCCCCAAGTAGTCTAAGTCCCCCCGCACCCCCCCCGCCCCGCCAGTGCCGCGGAGTAGTGTAGCTTCCCTAGTGCTTCATTCGGCAGGTGTGTTTGCTCTGGCGTTTTTAGGCTGAGGTTCTCTGGTGTGGAAATGAAAGGGGGCCACATCGTGCTGTCGGTTTTTGGTATTCAGGATTCAGGAGCCTTAGGATGTCCTAGGTTGTGGAACATTGGTGGTGCCCACCGCGGAAACCCCTGATGTGATTCATTTGTTTAGCACACAGCAACAGACCGATAAATCAATAAACTACTGTAAGCCGCACTAGCCCTAAGAGCAATAAGATATCCTCAGTGCCTTAGAAGCATCAAGTGGTGGCTCATCCGACCATTCGAAAACAAACAAGTCCATGCAAATGGCTGCATCATCGCTTGAAGACTCAAGGGTGCAGCATGACACAGACACCAGGGTAGCACGCATTTTGGCTTAAACTGGAGGTGGCCTAACCCTTCTTCATTTGTCTCGAACATTCTAGCTGGCAACATACAAAAACCCACGTAACTGAACAACAAGCCCAGGATTTGCCAGAACTCTATCTGGATAATGCATGCTGCAGCCTTATGACAACCAACCACAAGACATGAAGCTCAAAACTGCCCTGGCGGCCTCAAGGACGGAGGACCTCGCATTCTTAGGTGGAATCACTGCATCATGCTTACTTCACGTGGAATGCCAAAGTTACATAGCCAACAGGTGGGAGTCACAAGCATGAAAATCTATAGTCCCCCTTAAGTAGATAGAATATGGGGTATATGGGGATCTTATTATAATATACCCAAAGCCATATTCTATCTACTTAAGGGGGACTATAGTTTCTCCACTTGGAGCGACTCTTGCACTTCTTAAATGCCTACTGCAGGTTCTGAACTGCCAGGTTTGGGGTTTTCTTTTTTCTTGCGCTATTACTCCTAATGGTAACACTAGTGAGACCAACGCCAATACAGAATGCTAAGTGATTCCAACTGCAGAAAAATCCTCAGCGGAGCCTAAGATTTGAGAGCAGTGTGGCTTCTCATCAGATGTCAACCTGAATCTAAGCGAGTTACCGGGCGCCATTCGATGGGGCCTAAGCATTCTTGAGCACTACATGCCCCCAAAAGGGTCCACACTACTACTTGTTTACCTAGAGCAAGCTGCAGAAGTGCTCTGCTTGCCCGCTCTCCCATGGACATCAGCGAGGGAGTTTCACAAAGTTTTGCCCCCTGTCTCTAGACCCTTGGTTCTGGCTTTTGTCCTGAGAGGGGTATACCAAGAAAACCGCATGGTAAATGTCCACATCGCAATTGCCTGATGCCGCGTTGGGGTTCTCCTCCCGCAGCCTCCTTTTTAATGCAGTTTGTCCGGAAATCCTCTGCATGATGTCTATGAATGGGGCGCGCGACCAACACATCCCCGCGAAATCAAAGCCCAGGCACGCCATCGCATCAAATCGCACCCACGGTCCTGCACATGCAAGTTACTTCAAAAGGGGCCCAAACTGATTCAAATTCTCCGGTTCCATTTCTAGACCCCTGGAGTCACCTCTACTAACACTAGCCCCTTCCGGTAAGACTGCATCTAACTCAGATCCATCAGATCAATCGCTGAAGCTGACTTACCTTCCATCCTTCACTACCAAGGACAAGCCGCCAATTTGTCCTATATCTTCGGGAAGGGGGGAGAGGCAGGCATGTTGCTGGTGTGACATGTTCTTGACACGCAGCCCCACCGGATAAGGTCAGAGACTGCAAGCAGGGCGGTTGCCATATCTTGTCTCTAAATAAAAGGGCAAGTTCACCAAACAGCAAACAAGAGCGAATCCAAGGCGGACTCCCATAAGGAGGAATGGTATGCTAATGCACGGCGTAAAAAAAAGGGCCAGCAATCCAGGTACTTTTTGTTGTGGGCTCATGGTGTGTCTTCTTTTGTCAAGATTGGGCATGGGCCCCATCTGAATTTCTGGCAGGGAACAGAAGCTCGTCTTACCAAAGCCCGCAGTTTGATCGGTGGCTTCCACAAGACCACTAATTGAACACTCCGGGGGGCTTATTCAACATACGTATCAACTCTGTGCCACTCCAACGACCCAGCTATATCCCCAGTCTTAGCCTACTTGCCAAGCCCCTGACACTGCAGGTATGAAGCATCAATTCTGCGGCCTACATTCTACTCTGTCACTTATAAAGGCACGGCGGGGCCATGGAAATATAGTCCCGGTGGACTATAGATCCCTAGATACCCCTGTAACATCCATCGCTGCATGCCCCGGCAGATCCCTGTTTACCCCCTTGAACCCTCAAATATCATGGGAGCTATAGTCTAAACTCCTATTATCCCCGCTCATAACCCCTGTAGTAGTCCCCTATATAATCCCCTATAGAACCTCCTAAACCCTTATAAGTCCTAACCCTAACTGACCCACAATATAACCTCCTTTAAGGAGTTTAGTTTAGACTATAGCTCATATGAGCCCTGGACTAAATTTGTAATATATGCCTTAATAGGTCCCCCCCCCAAAACCCCATATATTTTCCTATAGGTCCCCCCCAACCTAAACCCTATAGAGTCTCCTCTAGGTCCCTCCCAACCGAAATTTAGTTCGTAGCTCATATGAGCTGCAGCCTAAACTCCTAGTATCTCCCTTAATAACCCTTATAGTAGTCCTCTATATAATCCCCAATAGAACCCCCTTTAAGGAGTTCAGACTATAGCTAATATACTCCGGTACTACAGTCCGTTGGAGTGCTGCGGCTTCCATCTCCAAAGTGGGGTCTCTGCCTTAGGTGACCCCCCACCCAGTAATAGTGACTATAAGGGATAATGGGGATAATGGGGATTATATTAGGGTCCTCTTGTATTCTTACTATACCACTATTACAGGGTGGGAGGTCCTCCTAATCTCTGCGTCACTCGGACCGGATTCGAGGCTCAAGCGGAACAACTCCCTAGTTCTTAGGAGGGAATGGGGGAATGGATCCCTATAGTAGCACCTATATAACTATAACCCCTAATAATCCATTCCCCCATTCCCTCCTAAGCACCAGGGAGACAAGTAGAAGACCGACACTCTGCTTAATTGTAGGCTTTAGAAATCAGGAAAAATGAAAAATCAACTTCAAACGAAAATTAACAGTGAAATGGAGACTGGGCCTGCATTGGAATCACGGAAATGTATTCATCAAAAGTACGGGGAGTTTGGTGACGTCAAATCCCAAGAAGTAGGAGCCTACGCCTATCATACAACTCCTGCAGGTTAGAAGTGCTTTGCGGCAGTATAACCCTGCAGGGTGTAGGGTTTAGGTTGGATCAAGCGTTTATGTTCAAGGGCCTGTTGCTCGCTATGCTCGCTTCAGTGCTCATGATGGGGCATGTGAAGGCGTTTGCACACTGCATGGCACCCAACCACAAAAGGCTTGCAGGGGTTATCATGCCAACCTGCTTGACTTACTGGTTGTTAGTGAGAATTATGGGAATACATTATGTGGGGGGAAATATGAGGATTGTAATCCTATGCTCCCTACGAAGAACGATTGTTGAGGAGGGTCTGGCCCAACGGACGGTTTTGTCGCCAACGCATTTGACTTGATTGGGAACTGCCCAACCCTTATCGCCGCCAAAAAACAAATACAGCAAAATGCCCGTGATCTACACCCAGCACCCTTTGCATAAGCCCTTGCGTATGGTAGTGCTCAATGCAGGACACGACACCAGGAAAAGGCATAAGCAGACCTGCCCAAATTCAACACGTCTTAGGCCAAGATAGCTGCCGACAACCCTGAGTGCTACCCCCGAAAGGCCTCAAGCCTTCAAGTTCAGCCCCAAAGCCCACGATCCTCTACGTTGGCCTTGCATCCTACCCCGCACTCTGAATGTGTACATGTGTAGGCGGAGGTATAGCCCACGTCAACAACATTAAGCAGGTTCTCTGCCCTCCAAGATCCGTAAACATGTGAAAAAGCGCGCTTTCAATCTCTTAGAAACCCCCTCGGCCTCACAATAACTATAGCTCTCAAGCTTACTACTAGTACCACCACTTCCTCCACCACCACCGCCGCCGCCGCGGCGGCGGCGACGAGTACTAGTAGAACGCATGCACCGCGCAGCACTCGTCATTCTCAGGGCGAGTCAGAAATTCTACGTAAGCACTTTTGGCATGACAATTTTTGGCTATTGCTTGAGCATAGACGCTCTAGAATGCGGACTGGGCGTGGATGCTCTGGTGACAGGATGCGCTCGGGTGACAAAACAAAAAAGGTAAAAACAGCGTGAAAGGTCCAAAGCCGCACTAAAACTCCAAGCGCCACTACCACCACTGCTACTACCACTACTGCTACTGCTCTTACTTTTACTAGTACTCTTCACTCCTATAGTTCCCTTAAGTAGATAGAACATGGCTTTGGGTATAGTATAGTAACATCCCCATATGTATCCCATATTCTATCTACTAAAGGGGGACTATAGACCCTAAACCCTAAACCCTAAATAGTGGTTTCCATTTTCTTTTCCATTATCCCAATGTAGACCCCAATAGAACGCTAATCTACTAAAGGCGGACTATAGATCTACTCTGCGGCAAAGCTCGAGGGCCCGGGCCACAAGCTGAGTGCCACTGGCATCGGGCCAGGCAGCTTCAAAGGCGGTGCCGTCGCAGTACTCGGGCATCCGCCTTGTAGGATACCAGGTAACCCAATACTCCTTTCTGAAGGAATAAACATATCACATTAGGGTTCTTGGTAGAACTTTGGGAATATTGCGTTTGCCTGCCCGGTTGTTAATCTAAGCAGGGAATGGAGGAATGGACGTTTATAGTAGGCCCTACATAATCCGAAACCAACGTTGTCGCATCATGTCGTGTCCACTCCCTTTTCCATTCCTTTTCATTCCCTGACAACAAGCAGCAAGTTGTGGCATGAGATCGGGTTTCCTCACATCTGGGAGCCCATACGAACCATTGAGGCTTCTTGGGGCTCGAGGTATTGCTGGAAAAAAGACTGTAAGTAACGCTAGTTTGATAGGGCGCTTGCAGATGTCTAGGTTCTGGCAGTTGAGCTTACGCTTGGCTTTCACAATTGTCGAAGGGTTCAGGGCAGAATAGGCTTGCATGATTGTGTCCAAGCGATGTCTGATCTTTTCATCTGGGGGCTGCTTGGGATGCAGTAAGGCGCTGAAGTGTGGCAAGCTCTGAGATCACTTCATTTGTGGAGACTTCCGAAATGTTCACACGTAGTGAGTTGTCTGATAAATCGGGTCCATGAACAGATGCGCGGCGTCCTTTTAGGATCCAACTTTGCGAAACTTCCGTCTCGATCCAATAGGCCCGATTCAAACTCCGCTTGCTCACATCATCATCAGCATCATGTTGTTGCTGTTGCTGCTGCAGTTGTTGCTGTTGCCGCTGTGAGTTTGCCATAAAGACATGTGGTGCCAGAGGCGGCCCACCAAATTTCACCTGACTACGCAAAACTAAAGAAACTGGATATGCAAGATTTTACAATGAACATGATGTTGGGGAGTGTTGAAATCATGGCCCTTTTGGCGTTCGGTTTTATGATACGCCCACACCCCCCCATCCATATGCAGCGTGAGGGGGTTGTCTATGGACTTTGTTCCGTCAACAAAACATGGCTCTTTGGGCATGCACTATTCTAATACCACCACCTCCCAAACAGGACCCTCCATGTGCAGCGTGCCGCGTAGCTATGAACTTTGCTTTACCACAACTTAAAATCAAAATGCCAGCATCGGCCGTCTTAACACATCCGCGCATTCTAAATCCCTATATAAGCCATTATAG
Organism: Symbiodinium pilosum; assembly: GCA_905231905.1. NCBI lineage: Eukaryota > Dinophyceae > Suessiales > Symbiodiniaceae > Symbiodinium > Symbiodinium pilosum. The sequence goes on from CAJNIZ010013492.1 coordinate 26,396, forward strand.
TAGTTTCTTTTTTTAATTTCCATTATCCCAATATAACCCCAATATACCCCCAATATAACCCCAATATACCCCTAATATAACCCCAATATACCCCTAATATAACCCCACTATACCCCTAATATAACCCCAATATACCCCTAATATTACCCCATACTAGCTGCACAGAAAGCCTCCCTTCCCCTAAGACGCCTGTGCCATGCCAAGCCCTGGGTTATATATTGGGGTTATTTTATCTTTATAATGGAGAATCAAATGGAAAAGAAAATGGAAAATGAAATGGAAACTGGGATTACAAGATATTTTACTGATGCGACCAGCAGCGTGATTAGCATCTTACATGAAGCTCATGGAGGGGCCTGCATTGCAACCCTACGACAGAAGCCTGAATATTACCAACATCACGGTCCTACTTTCCTTGTAAAATAGTAGTGCGGGGTTATCTCAAATACACCTCGAAAGGATGCAGGTAACTATTTTGATATTGAAGTGTCGTCCCCCTTAAGTAGATAGAATATGGCTTTGGATATATCATTGTAGGATCCCCATATACCACATATTCTAT
>CAJNIZ010013492.1:26989-44263 GCA_905231905.1 Symbiodinium pilosum
ATCCCAATATAGACCCCAATATAATGCTACTATTTCTCTATATTCTATCTACTAAAGGAGGTCGAAACTCGATTTATTACTTCTGAGCCGTAAGGCCTGCAACCAGAGACCAAGTCCTCCCGACCGAAATATTGGTATAATGGGAAAGAAAATGGAAACTGCTATCTAAATTAGAGTTTAGGGTTTAGGACTGAAGCCCCAGTGCTTAGGGTTTTAGGCCCTACCTGAACTCTGGATGTCGTTCATTTTTGGGATTCTGTCCTACATAGTTATAGGTTATACCACTAAAAACGTAGGACATCCAAGGCCCAGGTAGCACTTAAAGCCTGAATCCTGACGATGAGCAAGCTCAGCCCCCTTGGTTGCTGTGAAGCCAAGTCTCAGGAGGGGGACATCAATGCGCTCGCACCAGGCTTCAATCCTCAAACTTCTTTGACATCTTAGGATTCTTGAAAAGAGAGCGAACATGGGTCCCCCTTACATATTCCTCTAAATTCTGCAGTTTTTGCTAGAAGGACTCCCAAAAAGGGACTCCTTATACGCAAAAATCCCAATCTCGCTAACCTGTATATAGTCACAGCTTATGCCGATCTCCATTTGATTTTCCACGATTGGCGTATTTTAACCCCTAAACCTAGCACCCCTAAAAATGTGTGTATACATATTTACCACATATGTCCCCTATAACCCCCTCAGTCTGCACCAACGGGAAGGCGCAACTCCTTTACGTCAGGTTGGGTCCTTCATGGAAACCAGAGTTTTCAAGCGATATACAGCGGTCAACTAAAGGCTTGTAGGCTTTACCGTGTAGACGTGCCCATTCTCGGGCCATGTAATTGCTTCCCCTAATCCAAGATGCCACTGACAAATGTGGAATACACACCTAAAACTGGTCCCTCGCTTAGAAAAAAGAAGATTGGGGGGGTGTCGGATACTAAGAGGAAGGTGTCATTCGGCTCACTTCAATCCATGTTGGGGCTGGCTGAACTTTCCTTCTTGACCTGTGTGCCCAATCTAATAGTGATGTGGTGTCAGGGTTGAACCTCCTTGCTGCGGCATAGATGTCCCTCATAAGTCAGGGGGCTCAAAAGGTGGGATGGAGGTGGGTGGGGTCAAGGAAATAAGCCCCAATATAGTAGACTCTACACTAGGGATCCTTTCGCCCACCTAGCTTATCCCGATTATTCCCGGTTATCCAATCGTCTAGTGGTGCCCTCTTCAATGTCAGGTCTTGCGGGCTAAACAAAAAGTTTTTGTTTTGAGGTTTCTGAAGCTTCTAGTTCTAGTGCTAGTACTTGTGCTAATATTCCGACCACTCCGGAAATGAAATCAGGTCTTTTAGAGATCTTCGCTTATTGTTTGGGCGGCTGTGTGTCAAAAAAAGGTGCAGCTTCAATGCAAAGGCTTGGGGCCAGAATGCTAGGATTGCTTTATTCTTTTGCTGCAGTTAAAGGGACTGGAGCCTACTTGCTAAGTACGCCAAAGGCCTCACTGAATGGAGGAAGACCAGGAGGGATTACGAATGGATATAGTCCCCCTTAAGTAGATAGAATATGGGGTATATGGGGACCTTACTATAATATACCCAAAGCCATGTTCTATCTACTCTAGGGGGACTATACCTGTTCAGTCAGAGGAATTAGCCTCATATGGCAGCACGGCAGCACTGTTGTCCTTTTCCGGCTCTTTGCCCTGCAAGTTACACCTTCCAAACCCAACTCCTACATGGGGGTTCGGAAAAACCAGGGCTACCTATTTGTGAGTCCTTACTATAAGAAATCTGGCATACATGGATCTCTACTGGGCCCCCATTGATCCCAACATTTTCGCCTCACAACATCCAGCCGACCTGGCGTGTGAGCAGTATCGCCGTCAGACTCTTAAAGGGTTGCTTCTGAGAGACTTAAGTGGTAGTTTCCCAGACTAGGGGACCCCAAAATAGACCTTAATATTCCATTATTGGTCTTATGATTGCAACCCCAAGATGCTGACCCTAACTTTGGGAAACCCCCATATTAAGTTGCCATTGCATGTTGCCCTCTACACATATCATGGCATTGCCGCACAGCTCCTTTAATAACAACCAAGAAGAAATCCCTGAGCCTGTATGCTCACCAATGAGTCTCGGCTGGGTAATCCTAGCCCCAGATTTATTCCCTACCACTGATGCGCATACTCTTCTCAGCGCTATATGCAGCAAAACTCCTTGTACTTGCAAGGGCTGTACCTAACTACGGCTTTCGAGAAGTTGGAGGTTCTCAACAAACACAACCATCTACTGTAAGCCTTACTGTGGGCACTTCCAGAAAGGGCATCCCGAGTTCTTGGACATCCTAACCACCCCCCAAAAATATGTACCGCTTTATATCCTCATACATGCCCATGAAATCCTATAACCACTCTTCAAGGGGGGGGCACCAGTTTTGCAGCCGAGGCGCTTTTCTAGATTTTTGCTTTTCCGTGAGGGATGCACCACGACCTTGCTTGCTAATCACGATTCCTCTAGGGCAGGATGCTTTGAAATTATAAATGTGCCGAAGTAGATAGAGCTCTGGTACTGTCGGTACTGCAACCGCCCAGAAACCGCAGCAGTCTGTAATACGGGTCATGTACAGGGCCATATATACCTGCAGTGCAAATATCAGTCATCTGCTTGTTGGTTGGGGCAGAACCGAAAATAGAACGCAAGCTTTGTGATGCGAATGAGAAGTCACAGGCAACCCCAGTTAAATCTTCAGATAGAACACGTTTTTTTTTTTGGCTACGGTCCACCATGTCTAACACAACGGTCGCTTGTGGGCTGCGGGAATGCATGGGCTCCACCCTTTTAACACTGGCTATGTTGCGCCATCTCGTATAGGAGAGTTCTTGCCCGCATGACACATTGAGGACCATGTTCGCGGCGGTTGCGAAGTCAGGCAGTGAGCGAGGCTTCATGCTGGCGTAATGCAGACAAGCGGGATAACTGCCAGGGATGTTGAGGGTTTTAAGGCGAAGGCTCAAGTGGCGCTGCTTATATGAACAAAAACAAGGCGGTCGATGCTAGAACAATGCACGATCCAAGTACGTTACTTTGGAAAACCTGGTATCCTGGTGAAGACAGGGCATGCAGGATTTCTAGTATTATGAGTACTTGTAGGGTCAGGGGACTTAGTAAATAGAGGTATATCCCCTATAAGTCATGTAGTAACCCCAGTCATCCCCATGATTCACCGACTTACCACGTCCCCCTGAACCTAAACCCTAAACCCTACATAATACAGTAGTTTCCATTTTCCTTTCCATTATTACTAAGTCGCCTTACCCTGCGAGTAGTAGGACGCACGGTGAAATCGGAAGCGAAGCATCCAAAGTAGTGAACGTCTCAATTTTCTCCTGCCACTTATTGCAAGGGTTTAGGGTTAAGGTTTGAAATGCATTCAATAGCTAGCTTCAGCTATAGCTAATCAGAACTCCACTACGAACTGTCATTTTGGATTGTTATGAGACAATCAAAACATAAGGTATTTTGGAGGCCCCTAGACCTACCTTCAGCTAATTGCAGTTGATACTGCCTTAGGCTATACCTCCTTTGCGGTACGATAATGGTACAGTTACATGGTGGAAGTGGTACACAACCCAAACCATCAGGAGGAAGCTGCAGCTGTCCACCCTATACTTAATACTCAACCCAAAGGGTCCAAGGACCCAACAACTGAATACTTGGGATTCTGGCAACAATATTTGTAGCATAGGTTTTGAGGAAGCGCATGATTCGCGGACCCTTAAGCTAACTTGGACTCAGTATAGGGACGCACTCTCGTAAGTTGCGCTGTAGCCCTTGACAGCTTGCTCTCACCCAGACAGGTCCCGAATGCGAAATCCTGCCAATAATTCCTATCAAATATTGTCTCTTCTCCGCGGATAACGAGCCGCAAAGACCTAAACCCAAAAGAGGTCCAGATCAAAAGCACCTTATGGGATCGAACATGCCAGGGGCAAATTGCTCACAGGGTTGCAACCCAGACAAGCTAATTACGTCCAAAGATTGGACTCCGTGTACACCCGTAGTAAATCCTGTAAATCGCCGTATTCATGCTCGTGTTATCCACATGACCCTAGTGGATCTGATTTCTAGATCCCTCCGGGGTTTGGGTTGGCTGAAACGCCGCAAGCGGCCGCTTCGATGTGCTTTTTGAAGTCAATCTCGCCGTGGATCTGCACCTCCTTGCAAGCTTCTAAGATTCAATCTTCCCGAAAGCCCAAAGAGCATAAGCTGCTGCAAAGGTACACCCCAACAAACCTTTGCAAACCATACATAGCCCTAGGATCCTGCCGCCCACCACTATGCCTCTTTTAACGTGAAGCCCTACAAGGCCATCCAGGGAAGCTTTATATAAGTCCTAGACAATAGGATCTCATCAGACTTCTGCGACTACCCACTGGAAGCCTGATCTACAACCCTGCAAGCGCCAAAGTCAGCAACTACTCCTGATAGTCAACATCCTGCATGACGTTACTTTGGAAACTACTATAGGGATCCAATCCTCTATTTTCCCTAACTACGAGAAGGAACAGTGTCCAAACTGGTTAGGGTTTAGGGCGTAGGGTACATCTAGAATCTTTCTGGGTGAGCCTCCTCCCCTTGAAGCCCATGCTCCCATCTGTCTGACTGTTCGGGCACAATATCAACTGCAGTGAGGGGCTACAAAAGCATCGCACTTCACATCCAAGTAGCCCATTCCAACGACTTCCGGTCGGTCAGGGGGACTTTATAAGAATACTTGTAACTCCCATAAGCCTATAAGCCATATGACAGACACAGTTATGCCCGTTTTCCTGCAACTTGCGTAACGTATTAAGCCCCTCTGACCCTCCACGTACATTCCAGCACAGCTACTGGCAACTATGCACGGCATCTGAATATAGTCCCCCTGAAGTAGATAGAATATGGCTTTGGGTATGCTATGATAGGATCCCCATATACCGCATATTCTACTTAGGGGGGACTATAAACCCTAAACCCCAAACCCTAACCCTAAACCCAATATTCTATCTACTTAAGGGGGATTCTAACCCTGTGGAAGATGAAACGCAAAGCCATCACACAACCCCGAGGTCTGCCCGACAGTCATTAGAGACATCCTCAAGACAATCCTGTAGGCAGCAAGTTTAGGTTTTAAGGTTTCCTGTAAGCTCACAACCCACCCACCAACAGTAAAGATGGCGGCTTTTTTGAAGCGCATACTTCACTTGCAACTACAGCTTGTGTTCACTGTGAGTGGGTGCGGGAGGGCCCAAGACATTAACTTCTCTTGTGTTGAGGTAGGGAGATCTATAACCTGCGGAGCCGTCAATTGAAGACTGTCCTAAATTATCATAAAGACGGCCTCCCAATCTTTCTTTACATATTATGATTCTCAATAAAACCTTTTCCGCATTTGCTGAGAAGCAATTCAAATCCAGCACCTCAACCTGCCACCAGACACTCTGCAGAGTACCCACCCATTTTCTGGGAAGCTGTTGAGGACCTTAAATTAAGTTACCCTAATGGGTACATATAAGACCTCCTATGGTTTCCCAATAGATAATTTAAATTCCTAACAACAACCGAGTTTGAAGGATAGAGATTCCCCAACTTTGCAGCCTAAACTTCTCCCTAGATGCTCTGCAGAGTACCGCCCCTAAAGTCACCATTGGGGAACGCTCGGTGTTTTCATCTCTGACGGGCTGCAGACTTGCGGTTTTCAGGGATGGCGAAGGGACCGCGGCTTGAGATATATGCAAAGTTAGTCATTGTAGAAGCCCTTGCGTGATGACAGCAAACTATTACAAAGAGTCAAAATAAGACTAAATTAGCAACAACATTTTTGTATAGCGGGAACGATAATGAGAGCCGCAGCAGCAGCAACACTTCAAGTGGCGAGTAGCTGGAGCACTCTTATGAAAACTATCATATAGCTTAGGAGGACCCCCCACCCTGTAATAGTGGTATAATAAGAATATAAGAGGACCCTAATATGATCCCTATTATCCCTTATTATAGTCACTATTTACAGGGTGGGGGGTCCACCTAACATACAACCATCCTGGTCGCAGCCTTAGCAGTGGAAACAGCTGTAGCAGCAGTACCGGTTGCAGCAATCCTTTTGGAGCCTAACCCTACAACCTTTAGGGTTTAGGGTTTAGCGGTTTAGGTACAAGCTTGGGTCCAGAATATTGGAGCGGCAGAGCGAAGACGTGACGTGCCTGTACTGTTCTGGACCCGTTGTCTTTGCCATTATCAGCTACATAATCCCAATGTTTACCCGATTATAATATAGTAGTTTCCAGTTCTCTTTTCCATTATCCCAATATGACCCCAATCTACTATAGTAGTTTCCATTTTCTTTTCCATTATCTCCCTCTCTATATATATAACCCCAATCTACTATAGCAGTGGCCATTTTCTTTTCCATTATCCATATACTTTTCCATTATCCACATACATATACATATATATATATAACCCCGATCTACTATACTAGTTTCCACTATCCCCCTTAACCCTAAACCCTGAGCCCTAGCTAGGGTTGAGGGAATCGGAATCTGCTCACACAGCAGGTTTCCAGAGTCTCACGTGCCTGCCGCGGGCCCCTACACCAAGCCTACCAGGTAGCCCCTTTCTTACTGGGGGTTAGTAAGGAATGGGGGAATATGATATACAGGGATTAGGTAGGGATTATATTCCCTTCTTGTCAACTAAAAACCAGTAAGCTTTCTAGACTCGAGCAGAGGCGTTGAGGTTTCCGGCACTTATTGGCTCTCGTGTTGCAGTCCTCAGATAAAGGGTTACGGTGTTTTGCAGGTGCATGTTTTCTCAAATGCAGACTGGGCAAGTCTGAGCACAGAAGCCTAGCTGAATGTATGGGAATCAGCACATCGCCAAAGATGTGACTGATATAACGGGTAAGACTAATGGATCGCCATGTGCAGTTTAACACCTGAAAGTTATCAAAACACTGCTGGGAATATTGTTGAAAAGGAGGGACCATGAATATGGAATCGCATGCTCTTTTTAGATATTGTATTTGCAAGTTGGGATCGTGTTAGAACCCAGATGTTTTGGGAAGTGTACGGGGGAAAAGTGTGTGTGTGTGTATGTGTATATGTATATGTATATATGTACACATGAATTTCGAAAAAGCACGCGTGGATTCCGTGTTGTGAAGCCCGTGGATTTCAACACAAACGTGGGCACTCCGAGGGAAGAGAACCTTGCACTGGGACATCCAGCTTAATCACTTGTAGGACTACAGCTAAGAGTTCAAGGTTAAACATTGTACAGACAAGGTTCCATGAAAAACATTGCAATTTCCTCTGCGATTCGGACGAACGAAAAGAAAGGAGCTATCTGGCACCCTTACCATGTGCTGTGACTGCTTCCATCGCTTGAGATCTCTTGAGAAGCCCATTGGACTCACAGGTTTCCACACACTTGCACAACCGATTCCTGTAACCCCCAATTCCACACACTTCGCAGGTAAGTACTCGTGACCTTGACTTTGTAGGTACGACCCGCTGTATGTAATTGGGGATTCAGGCGGGTAGTTCCCAAAATTAGGATTGTATTTTGGTACCCCTAAATAGTAGGTGCTGTAGTACATTCTATAACCAAAAGGGGCCCATAATTTTGAGAACAACCCAGGCTAGTACCCCAAACACGGTTGGCGCAACCCCCGCTAGCTTCAGGAAGATGGCGCGCGGGCAGCTCGAATGTTGTCCTGGGCGGATGAAAAAGAAGGGAGTTATATTGGGGATGTATAGGGTTAAGGGTTTAGGAGTTAGGGTTAAAGGTTTTTTGCACCAACCAACGGTCAAATCAGTTAGACTGCGTGCCACTCCAGCTCGACAGTGTATCATATAGTAGTATAGCAGGTGTTCCTATGAAACAGCTCGGTTTCTGATTTGCGCATGGTTCACCCTGACGACAAGACAGCTCGTGCCTACCCGAATGAAACCAAGGTCAATGCAACCATCATCCCAGCCTGGTTTCATGTATAAAACATATTCCCTACTAACTCTAGACCCAAAAACCCCAAATAGTAGTTTCCATGTTCTTTTCCATTATCCCTATATAGCCCTACATTATACCGATACCGGCACGATTGCGACCAGGAGACAGGCGACCCACCGTTGTGGGCATTCCAATAACCCAGCTGCCTGGGCCCCACAGGATTCCAGGCTGCTAAACGATTATTATAGGGTTATGCAGGGATAGTGGAAGAGTTAGGTTTAGGGTTTAGGAGAGTAAGGGAATATATGACATAGGGACTATTTTCCCTTATTACTGAGCCAGAACGTACCTGCAGACACGGAGAAATGGCATTGTCTGGCTCAGACTTCGCACCCTACATAATCGCATACTGCTTGGCAGTTGGCTAAGCAGCATGCCTGCTCTCAGAGTTCAGTATGATTGAGATTTGGGTTCGGCGGCGGCACCCAAAAGCATGGCAACTCATGACAGCTTACATGAGCAGCAGCTGCTCAAGATCAGACTTACATGGGCCGCTGGTGTTGGGACCGAAGGGCTATGAGATACTCTGAGCAAGATTGCACGCTGAACGGCGCTGTAGTCTGCATGAAGCACGCAGATCACTGCATGGGAGTTTCTAGCAGATTCCAGCAAAGTCTAGGGTCATCCGAATATACAATAGTTCCTTCATCTTGGAATTTCGAAAAAGGAAGCCCTGATTTCTGAAGACCGACCCTCACAACTTGCAAATCTCTTTTGAAAACGCAATCGCCTCAAGATGAGAGCAGTCTTGCCCCCACGACCGCCGCTTCCGCAATGGCTTATGATGGGCTTTCCAAGATCCGCAGGAAGCGCTCCTCCACAGGGCTGCAAGACACGCACTCTGGCACAGCATGCTTGCGGAGATTTTTTGATTACATGGAGGGCGCAGGGAGCAGGCACGCAGACAGTTTGCACATGTTGGGCATTCTGTGCATTAAATTGCCTGGAAAAGAACAATTGCCTGCTACTGAGCGCGGCATGTACGACGCTTCAGGCAACTCTTCAAGGTTGCGTGGGTGTTTGTCAAAACCCAGGCTCCTGTACATCCCCTAGAATGCTGTAGTCTCTTTTGAGGGCCCTCCTCCAAGGCACCCAGATTTTCCAGAAGATCCTAAGTTCGGTACCCCAACTATGGATACATGTAGATATACATAAATACATACATACATACATACATGCATACATACATACATACGCATACCCACTAGAACTCCTAAAGATGCCTACTTACATACACTCACCCAAACCTCTAGTGAAATCCTATCTTGCGCTGTTGATCCCAAAATCCTACATGACCTCACATGACCTCACTATACCTCGTCCTAATATGAACCCCCTAAAATCAAACATGCCCCATAGATCATGGGGGCGGGCGGGGGGGGCTTGAATAACCCTAAACCCTAAACCCTCAACCCTGAACCCTGAAAACTCCAAACCCTACACCCTGAATCCTAAAGCCCTAAACCCTAAATGGGTGGTTGTCAAAATTATGGTCCCTTTTTGGGTCCCTAGTTTTCTACGGCACCTAATATGTTGGGTACCCAAAAATAAAGGGACTCTACTGGGAACCCCAAATAGGGAACCCCAAGAATATAGCAGGAAAGTGATGGAATATAAGGACCCTGGTAGGTATATTCCTATTATATACCTACTATATTCTTGGGGTTCCCTATTTGGGGTTCCCAGTAGGGTCCCTTTAAAAAAGGGGACCATAAGTTTGACAACCACCCTAAATGAAGAATCAGCCCTATCTCCCTTGCGCGCAGAGCCTGGCCTGCGCCTTGCAGCTTTGCGAAGAACTCTTCCTTGGGCATGTGTCAATAATCAGGGTATAGTCCCCTTAAGTAGATAGAACTACAACATATTGGGATTATATTGGGATAATGGAAAAGAAAATGGAAACTACAATTTAGGGTTTAGGGTATAGTCCCCTTAAGTAAATAGAAGTATCATATCTTGGGAATTACAAAGTAGATAGAACTACAATATATTGGGGTCACATTATATTGGGATGATGGAAAGGGTTTAGGGTATAGTCCCCTTAAGTAGATAGAAGTAGCATATCTTGGAAATTACAAAGTAGGTAGAACTACAATATATTGGGGTCATATTATATTGGGATGATGGAAAGGGTTTAGGGTATAGTCCCCTTAAGTAGATAAAAAAATATCATATCTTGGGAATATATTCTATTGGGATGATGGAAAAAGAAAATGAAAACTACTGCTTAGGGTTTAGGGTATAGTCCCCTTAAGCAGATGGAACTACAATATATTGGGATTATATTGGGATAATGGAAAAGAAAATGGAAACTACTATATAGGGTTTAGGGTATAGTCCCCCTTAAGTAGATGGAATATGGGATATAGGGGGATCTTATTATAATACACCCTAAGCCACCCTAAACCCTAAACCCTAAACCCTAAGCATCCCTAAGCCATATTCTATCGACATAAGGGGGACTATAACTTGTAAGGGTTATGGATCATGTAGATCTTCTTGTAAAGTGTGAAGTATGGGCCCCTAATGTGGGCCCCTTAAGCCTTTTTGGGGATTCTAGGGACCACTAGAGATACATATATAGGGTATATAATAAATCTGTAAGGACCCCAGGGTTGAGGGCCCATGGTTTTAACCTTAGATATTTCGTAAGCTCAACCCCTAAGACTAGGACAAAGTTAGTCCTAGGGCCGCTACAAAACCCTAAACCCTCAAACTCTCAAACCCTAAACCCGAAAACCCTGAACCCTAAAACCCTAGCCCTAAACTCTAAACCCTAGGACCCTAAACCTTAAACACTAAAACTCTCAACCCTATACGCTAAGTTTGGGGTTGGGGCCGCCTAAGCCCGAAAGGGTCTAGTCTGACCAGTGGGGTGCCCTATATACGGGGGGCTTGGGTTTGTTGGGATTTGGGGATTGTAGGTTCGGGTTGAGAGTTTAGGGATTATAGCTTAGGGGGACCCCCAACCCAGCAATAGTGACTATTATCAGGGATAATAAGGATGGTATTTAGGTCCTCTCAAATTCCGATTATACCACTGTTTCAGGGTGGGGGGTATATCGCACAATTTGCGAGCACGGGGGTTCCTCGTTCAAACTATCCAGGCCCGAATCAAAACAAGAAGCCTTACTGCTGACTGGGAATGAATTTTGGAACATCTTGGCACAGTGCCAAATCATCCCCACCATAGCAGTCTCCCTATCCTAGTCATCCGTTCCCTTTGTCTGGGGACATTTTAGGCAAACGCAGTGGGCAGCCATCCGCCGTAGATGCCGTTTTCAACGCCCAGAAAAAAACACAGCCATAAAAAGATGCAAGGCCTGTCAAAGCTTCTCAGATGCCAGGGCTTTCTGAAGTACTTGCCAGCACACTGACCAGTGCACGGACACACAAGTGATTGAGCATTCAGACATTGGACAGCCTTGATAAGCACAGAATCTCTGCGATCACTGCGACATCTCTAGAAGTACAGCGGGGGTCCCTTTTTCAAGGAAAGCAAGTACCCGATCGCCGTGATTAATTCTCGGATATGATCAACTGCCTGCCGCTGCAGCATGAGGAAGTGGGAGATGAGTCTGGTCGTAAACGTCCCTTAGTCCTAGACCCTGACCAACATGCGAATTGCACTTTTCTTTCCGATTCCTTACTAGGCCTCCAAGATCAAGCGTCGGTGGTTGTGGGCCGTTGGGTTTGCTTCATGCCATCGATGTTCATCGGCACATGGAGGCAACCTCGCAGCTACAAGCGAATTTTTTGGTAACCCCAACCTCCAAAAAAAGGACCCTGCTATGGTCACCTGATAGCTACAGCTTCCCACTTTGCAAACTGACTTTTTATGCAGAGGTGCTTGATGTAGTTACGGTGCCGTAGCAAGAGCAAACGCTCCAAATGTGTCACGTACAATGACGACACTGACAGCGCTGACTTCAAACTCAGGAAGCCCTGTAAGGCCGACCGGCCTTGCGCAAACACTCGCAAGCAATTAAGCATGCTTGTACCATGTAGAGGCCAAAAAAAGCTTTTTACGACTTACGGCTTGAGAAATAACATAGTTCTCAGGATTAAAGGTACTAAAGGCCCTAAACCCAGAATCGCATCAAGTTATCAAATGTACCACGGAATTTTAAAAAAATCAAGTTGAGGCCTTCCAGGGCAGCACCGCCCTTGCATCCCTCCACCTGGAGTCTAATTTGTTGGGTTCAGGGTGTTTAGGGTTTACGTTGGGTACTGCCCCCCCCTCAGTAACAGTTGGGTAATAACTATAATATAGTTATATATAGCCCTTAATAGGACCCCTAATATAGACTGTTACTGGGTGGGAGCAGTACCCAAGGTTTACGGTATGTTCAGAGCTTTTAGCATCAGCTGGACTTAGTGTTTAGGGTTATGGCGTTTTGTTTCGTTCGCGCCTTGGGTTTTTGGCTAAGATGTTGTAGGGTGGAGGGTAGGGTCAGTTCGTGCAACACAAATAAGGGGGCCGAGGCTTCAACGGTGAATGTTGCCCATGCCCACCAAAGCGCTCAACGCTTCAGTCGCGCACATGTTTTGTGCAATTCTTGGGCACCAACGGTAACTGAAAGCAGTATACAGAACGCGTTTGCATAGAGAGCAGCGCTAGCAAGAATGTAGCCCAAAGGCTCCATGTAGCTATATGGTATATACTTAAGGCCCAAAGAGGTTCCCATATACCTACTCTAAGGCCCAAGTATCTACCATATACCCACATGGACCCTTTGGGTAGGTCTGCTCAGGTGGTAGCAATTCACAGAACCAACACGCAGTTAAAATGGCAGAACGTATCGCTGTCTGTTCGAGCATTCGGGGAGGCCCAAAAAAGTGGCTACAACACCTATCTCTATCTTTCCCAACAAACAAGGCAAGAAAAGTCAAGAGAAGCCCAAAGCTTTGGAGTTCTTCGGTTGGCTACGTAAATCGTTGTAAGGAAGGAAGCTTCAACAATTCTTGAAAACCCCATTTGACACTGCTCTTGAAATCGCCCGGCAGCTCCACCTGCCTCATTCGGATCCCTGGCATCGATAATGATTGGATCCTGCCTAGGCTTGTGGTCTCCTTTAAGTAGATAGAATATGGCTTTGGGGTATATTACAATAAGATCCCCATATATCCCATATTCTATCTACTTAAGGGGGACTATACTAGGACTTTGGATTTTGCAGGTTTACCCCCTAAACCCTAGATATTATATCCCTATATGTCCCTACATAACCCTATGTGAATGTGGTTCGATGCCAAACGCAGCCAGTAACAGACTGGCCAAGATGGAGTTCTCTGCCACTGCCGGCGGCTCTGAGAGCCTTGAGGCGCTGAGGTTTAGGGGTTTAGGGTTTAGGGCTTAGGGTTCGGTCTCAGAATACTACAAATTCAAAACTATCATGGAGGCCCGCATAGTAGGGGTGGGTGAGGGTTGTAAGGCTTCAGGGTTCCAGGATACTACTACTGATTGACGGTACCTTGAAGGCCCCACAACACATTTTTGAAGAAGTCGTCCTCATAGAAGAATGCGGAAGTTAAGTACTCCAAAGCGCCACCTAGTTCTGCATCACCATGGTACACTGGAATACCAGGCTCGCAAGGTATAAGGGTCCTAGGATCATCCAGGCATATGGTATCATCCCTATCAAGGCTTGAACCACAAAGGCTTTGGATACTTCCCGAAAGTTGACTAGGAATTCGGGGAGACTTTAGAGGTCTTGCGGAAATCATCTGTGAGTATCGGGTTTCCTCCCTCTTTGCTCTGAGTCGAGGACTTGAGTTGCTAGAACTACATACACTCCTAGCAACGAGACCCATTTCTGAACCTCTACGCCTCAAGACCCCGCGTCATAGATGCTCAACTTCTTGCGAGAGTCGGTGCGGCGGGCGTTGGCCGGCTACGGGCTGAACGGATGCGGTCCGGAGAGCCACCATTGTGAGCATTCCTCAGGTGGCTTTCTCCAACGGTTTAGGGTTTATGTTGCTAATTGGCTCGGGACACCAATGAATGGTCTGGCTACCCTCCCAGGTGAAACATGCTGCCCGCATGCTCCAGCAAACCGGAGCCCATCATTTGGATGTGCAACAGTACTGTCCGGGATTGCTAAAAAGCCGAACTCAACGGAAGCAATAAGCCAGTTCAGAAATTTTCTTGCCTAGAGGAGAAAGGTTCATTCGTACTGCCATAGAAACACTACATGCGGAATGGAATGCTGTTCATTAGTCCCCATAAAGCCTGACAAGTACACCACCCAGGAACCTAACAAACCCGCATGCGCAGATGCGAAGAAAGCATTACATGCACACTTGCTTAAGCCTGAATTGTAACAGTCCGGCATGGGCAACAGCAAGACCTAGGTGTAGCAACTATGTTTACGGCAGAGACCGACGAAGAACCATCATGCCAGACATGTCAAAATGTCCAACTACTCATACCTGCCAATGCTTAAGCTTGCTGGTCGTGAGTACGCAACGAATGGAAAGGCATATGGCAACTACTATATAGGGTTGTGGTTAGTGGGGAAGGAAGAAACAGAGATGAACGAAGAGACTACTTTAGGGTTTGGAATGTAGAGTGGTGAGCAGGGAATGAAGGAATGGAAGGGCAAATTGAAAATATCACGTTTCTGGCGATTATACAAGGGCGACTAGATCCACTTCCATTCGCTGCTAACATCCAGTAAGTCTCCACCAGCCAAGTTCGCGTAGGAGCGCAGCGGATTTCCCTCCCCGGCCGCCATTGCCGCAATGGGTGATGATGGGGTGAGACCTGGGACAAACACACACGCATGTAATATATATATATATACATGTATACACACACATATACATATACATATATATACACATGTATATGCATTTACGTCTTTATGGAATATGCACTGGTTGGCGCAGGCTCACTGTTTAAGGCATCCCAAGGTCCTAGGGAGACCATGGCTGTACGCGAAGTAATGCCAACTACCTTCCCGGAAACAAACATGGAAACCCAAAAAAAGGGCCTATAAAGACTACAGTCACTTTAAAAAGGGCCTATATGGGTTTCCATGTTAGTTTGGGGGAGTGTACATATAGGCTGCTCCAGGCTGCAGAAGTTTTTCCAAAGAGAAACCGAGTCAGTTCAGAGACTTACGTAGGAGGCTGACCCTACCTTCGCAGATTTTGTATCTTAAGATGTCGCGGCAAGGGTGATATATGGCTATTTCCATTAACCAAAAATCCCCTTTCATGTTGCCCACATGACTACAACCCGTAGTATCGGAATCCCAAGAAAGCAGAATGAACACGGATGGCTGGGCTAATGGGAGAAGCGTGGATAGTGAATATCCAGCCTTACTTCATAATTACTAGGGCATATGCCCCTCAAATAGATGCGTGCAAAGCATAATCCTGATTTGTCAACTCGTCTAGACTAGACGCACTGATGAATATGCGCGCTCGATCCTTAACCTTAAACCCTGAACCATGAGTACATGTACATCCCTTAAATGACGGTTTGTGGAAGCTGCGAGCCTCCTAGCAGCTCGTAGAATTAGAAGGGGTTCAAAAAAAGGGTGGGACCTCATAGTCTCCCTGAAGTAGATAGAATATGAGGGTTGTAACGGGATAATGGAAAAGAAAATGGAGACTACTATTTAGGGCTTAGGGTTTAGGGGTATAATCCCCTTAAGTAGATAGAATATAGCTCTGGGTATATTCATAATAAGGTCCCCATATACCCCATATTCTAACTACTTTGGGGGGACTATACATCTAACCAGTTTTGATAGATTGCAGGCTTTCGACTGATCCTGCGGCAGCGCCGAGGCAGCTGTTAACTTCTCGAGGAACTCTTCCTCCAGGGGTTTCAGTTTAGGCATGACCCTTCGTGGAAACCGCTGTAGCTTACAAGGGGACAGTATGGAAATACAAGGGTTTGCATGGGAGGGGGTTGTGTAAAGGCTTTCGGCTTATAGCAGAACTCTGGGCTTCACTCTCTGGGACGTCGGGGTGAACATGTTCTTCTTCTGGGATCGTCGCAAGAATCTGGACCTTTGCACGCTTGAGGCATATTTTCAGCTAGAATGGGTCTTGCTACAAAGAAACTGGTAGTGATTGTTGCGAAGACCTCATGGCGTCATACACTGATGTCAAAAACTTGCGCCCTTCGCAAAAATGAAATGGCGGGATGCTCCTTATCAGGATCGTCCGACAAGAGACCCTGAATCGAGGCCCACAGCCATATCGCCTCCGAAGCCCTACTTGAAGGGCCAGGGGGCATTCAGTAAGTAGGGTTACAAGGCGGGCAACTGTATGACATATAGGGCTTATATCCTTACCAAATGCCTGTGACCCTTCAAGTACACCGTAAAACTGAAGGCTCTAGAACCCTGACCAGCTGGCACACAGAATCCTTGTGACAGTCCTAGCTGACACCGAAAATCCCCTATATATACATACATATACATGTGTGCAAATATAATATAGACACCCCGGATAAAGTACTAAACAGCTCTAGATCTCTATTGGGGTCAGATGATGAACGCCTGAGCCGCGATTCCTTGGTGGTAGGTCGATCAGATTGCTTCGCCCCATCCATGTTCAGCCTCTACGGTTCTTTGACATATGGCGTATATCGGATATGTAGGGCCGAGGGGTATAGTATCTTATCCCCAATAATTCACATGGAGCCCCGAGTAGTGGCCGGGGCTTCCGCATTTGACTTAGAATTCAGGCCGCGAGCTTTAGGACCTATAGGTTGATGCTGCTGACAGACCTAGATTGGCTAGAGTTTCAGCTTTGGCCATTGATGGACATGAAACGTTCCTGGAGTCAGACCATCTACTGGAAACGCTACACTTTAAGCGGGAGATGCTGGACTAAGATGCTTTTCCCATCTGAGCTGGAATAGGTTGCATACTGCTTCCACACAGTAGGAATCTGTACTAGGGGTCGTATTTTGGGCTGCGAACAAGTCAGTTGTATAAGCAGTATCCAACTGTTACTGCGTGGGGGCTGTACCCAAGCAATACAAAAAAATCCAAACCCTATAGTCCCCCTTAAGTAGATAGAACATTACTTGGGGTATATTGTGATAAGATCCCTATATACCGCCCCTATTACCCCATATTCTATCTACTGAAAGGGGGACTACAAACCCTAAGCCTCAGCAAGAGGAAGAAATCATGCTCAGATCAGTCAAGGCTCGGGACCTTGGTTTTGTGGCAATCAACAGATGAACGGGCTATAGGGTATAGGGTTTAGGG
>CAJNIZ010013492.1:44363-63983 GCA_905231905.1 Symbiodinium pilosum
CAGATGAACGGGCTATAGGGTATAGGGTTTAGGGTTTTGGGGTTTAGGGTTTAGGGTTTTGGGGTTTAGGGTTTTGGGGTTTAGGGTTTAGGGCTTTGGGGTTTTGGGTTTAGGGTTGGGGTTATATTGAGCCATTTGGCTATATTGGGCTATATAGGGATTAGGCTTCTGAGTTTTAGGGTTTAGGGTTCAGGGTTCGGGAGAGCTATAGGGTATATATTGGGGATATATTGGGATAAAGGAAAATAAAATGGAAAAGACTATATCATAATAGGGTATATATTGGGGTTATATTGGGATAATGGAAAATGAAATGGAACCTACTATATGATAATAGGGTATATATTGGGGTTATATTGGGATAATGGAAAATGAAATGGAACCTACTATATTATAATAGGGTATATATTGGGGTTATATTATTGAGTAATATTTTTTGGTGGTTGAACCTTGTAAGATTCTATCCCTTACATAAAATACTATACCCAAAGGGAGGATATACTCTTACCCTATATTGGGGTACCATTGTATCCCCCAATAAAATACTACTCAGGTGAGTTTTTCAGTGCACCACGATGAGACCAAGGGCTTTAAGAGCTGGAACCTTAACTTTCCCTGTCCTACTTCGGCACATGCGAATTTTCAACGTTGCCAGCAAACAAGAAACGAGGCTCCGTCCGCAATGAATTCATAGCAGTTGCGACTGACCCAGATGATGTCTCAAAAGCAGTCCAGGCACGTGAAAGCAGCCCTCAAGTGCCGGGCCCCCCTTTTTTCCCTCAACCTGCGAGCAGGAATGGCTTTGAGGGCTGGATATGGCTGGATGACCGACAGGCGGTTTGTGCGAAACTAACTAAATCTTTGAGCACAAGGTGTGTCGCAAGCCGAAGAATACAAAGCAGAGCTGTCCTATCCTTTAGGCCCGAAGCCCCAACTGGGCCGCTACTCATTACCCTCACATACGTTCATCTACCTTTCACAGTGTTGGAAGCTAATCACAGACTCCAAGCCTGAAACAAAATCATCTGAAACTCTCATCATCCCCCGCCCACGCAAAGTGCTCCGACCTCTGCCGGGTCCCTTGCATCGATGATCACCGGGTTTACCAATCGGGCGAGAAACTCTTCCGAGGCTTTCTCCTCTGATGAGAAAAGTCTCTTTTGCAAGGGTGCTTTATTTGGGACGGCAGACCTGGGGCGGGGGGCCCGGAGTTGCATAGCATCAAGTTGGGTACAACCGTGGAGTAAACCCTCACACAGGAACATAAACATTACCATCGTACACATATATATATGTACACGTATGTGTATATGTACAGGTAATTAGAATGGAATTTGTTTACTTATTCACACTTATGCAGAGCAACAAGCAGAACACCCCCCCTGCTTCTGCTTCCGTATGCTGTGCGTGAACGTGTGTACCTGGAAATTGTATGGCACCATGCACGAGGAAGGTTAAAATGGAGGGCCAGACTGGCGACCACCCTGCAAACGATTTAACGCCCTTCCTAGGAACGGATTTGAATACCCAGGCAAGCGTACAACTGGGTTGCTTGTTAAGGAACTTACATTAAGTTACCATAATGGGATATAGTATACATAGTAAGACATATAGACATATAGGGTTTCCCCAATATAGTAACTCAAATATAAGTTCCTTAACAGCAACCCAGGACAAAGAATGATTTCGTCAACGGCTCTGGCGGGATGGGAAGCTGCACCACTTGCAATGGGACGTGCGCGTCCAAGAACTTGAGCCAGTCTTCCGGTGTCCAACTAGATGACCTCAGGGGCTTGGGGTGCTGCAGGATCATGTTTTTAATGAAAAACATACTTTGTCCCTGTGTCAAATTCCAGGCAGGAAAGTGGCGAATCGCACACTAAGCCATTCAGCAAGGTCGTCGGGCTCACGTGGATACTCCGCAGGCGGCTATACTTCACCTCAGCCCGGCACTCACAACCCTAGCCGGCAGCTCAGTGGGGTGCGCTTTCCAGACAGGATCCTTGAAAATTAGTTCTCGTGGAGATTTAGGTGCAAGAGGCATTCTAGGTTGTATAGCGGATGTTTATAGCTTTATGCAGTCTTGGTCGCTTTGGGGGCTTCGGTTAGGTCTATGTACACCATCAGGGCGATCTCTGCTGCTGTCTGGAATGCACACGAGAAGAGACAGGAAAGATAGGGGTATGCGGGGCTTAGGTGTTGAGAGTGTAAAGTGAGAGAACCTCTAGCTTCGTACATTGTGGCCATCCGGGATAAGGCATACATCCGAAAAGCAATTGAGATGCAGACAGGAAAATCGCACACACGTGTATGATTGCATTAAAACACAGGGAATCAGGGCCCCCAAGTTGTAGTTAATGGCGCTGATCAGCATCGCGTGCAGAGGACCTGTACTTTCGAGGTGTCCCTTCCCTGGCTGTGGACTCTACTCATATCGTCCCTCTAATATCAAAAAGCATTGCTAATATTCAATAGTCCACATTTAAGTTCGTAATACCACACTGGGAATATTTTCTATTATAGGGTGGGGAAAGTTCATGTTCTGGAAAGAAATTCTCCTAGGGCTCATCCAGGCCGAGCATCCGCCCACTTGATCTCCTGCGTCACGCCGCAACCCATGTTCAGAGCGCCTGCGTCAAGCAGGTTTGTGCAAGTCCGAGGTGAAACTTCGGGGAAGGCGGCCTGAATATCATCTGCCCTTGTAAATAAGCTAAGCTTTCGTTAAGGAACTAAGGTTACGTTAGCATACCAGGGCAACCTTACTACTATATACCCATATCATGGTAACTTAACTTAAGTTCCTGAACGGCGACCCAGTAAAGGTCTGTGAAAGCATGTCTTTAAGCGATTTTGACCTAATTCCGGACCCCGAACCGCTCCAGGAAAACCGGTCGCATGATTTCACTTAAAGTGCTGGGCAGGTTAGTGTGATGTAGTGGTATTGTTCAGGCCCCCTACTAAGTGAGCTGTGACTGTACGCTTCTCGATGCTGGACTATCCAGGTTAGTATTGACCTCGCTCATTGCAAGCCTAGTTGCAACTCCCACCATAGCTGAAGGGAGCCTACCCAACAATGAGTTTGGATGTTTCACTGTACTTTGGGATGTCAGCAAAACTCCCGCAGACCCAATGCATCCGTTGCGCACAAACAGCCCAGGGCGTACGCATTTTGTTCCAAGAGCCACTGGACCAAACCTTTAGACTTCTCGAATCACATGCAGAGCATCCCAAATGACCGATACGAATGTTGGACAAGATTCGAGCATGACTGGGCTGGGGGGGGCCATTTTTAAGGGCTACCTCTATATATATATATATGTATCTGGAGCCCCCTTTGTGCCTCCTTAACAAGCGGCCCAGCATGTCTGCACCGCCTACAATCCAAAGTCATGGAGGCGTTACATAGGGGTTATATTGGGATTACATAGGGGGTTATATTGGGGTTATAAAGGGGTTATGATAAAGGATTATATAGTGGTTATACAGGGGTACGCCCCAAACACTAAACCTTCTGCCAGCGTGTGAGTACAGCAAATCTGCCACGGATGATGAGGAGGTCTTCAAGCCTCCGGTTCAGTATTGCTGTTGGCGGCTCCGCCTAGAAAAAGATGTTATTCTTAGAGAAGCCTGTAATAATGACACAAAAGGAGGATTCAATTCAATCTGACTCTATATTCTTGGAAAAAAGCAGTAGCCCTATCCAAAAAAATACTGTCCTCTTGGTCCCAACAAACCGCACGGCACGGTAGCAAAGGCATGAGCAGTGGCAATCCTACGCCTAAATCTAGGGGTCCCAATGTCTAACCCTAAACCCTACCTAAACAACCTAAGCCATTTTGCAACAGGCTTTCTGAGGCCGCCCGGTAAGAGCACTGAAAGCCACCGAAGTTGCTTTTAGAGCAAGCGCAGAAACTTGAACCCCAGATCACTAGAGACATCTAGAGACTATGTCTGGAACAAGGAAGCCCTAAACCCTAAACCTTGAACACTGAAACCCTAGCCCTGAACCCCGAACCCTAAGCCCTAAACCCCAAAGGAGGAGTGTCGGCATGCCTGGGTTTGCATCCGTCTGCAGCGACAAAACTTGCTTCAGCGCTGCAACGTCCAAGCCCGGGACCGCGGCCTGCCAAGACCAAGAGTTGAGGGTTTAGGGTTCATAGGGGTTATATAGGGGTAGCTTTCAAGGGGTTTTAGAGGTTATATAGAGACGAATGGAAAAAAGGGAAACTACTAGTTTATGAGTATCATATCGGGACATATTTGGGCAACGGGGAAGAAAATGGAAACTAGCTTTTATTGTTTAGGCTTCAGGGAGGTAGGGGTGGGATTTCAGCTCTTTCGGGGATTAAGGAGATTTAGGGTTTATACAAGCAGTCACTTCGGACAATCCAGGCGACATGCACGACAAAATGCTTAGCCATGTGTCTTGTAACATGGGGATTTAGGGCTTAGTGTAATGCAGGTCTTTGTAAGGGTTTGATTGCACAGTTTTTTTTTCCTTTTTTTTCCGCGGGGTTTGAGTGAGGGCTTGCCAAGAGTTAAAAAAGGGGTTATATAGATACAAGCTTTTTTAGGTGTTTTGTGGGCGTGTGTAGGGGCTCCATACGGTTTTCATACTGGAGAACCAAATGGAAAAATGTGGAAATGAACTGGGAACTGGCATTCTATAGCCGCTGATAGGGCTTACAGGCTTACAGCTGTGAGGGAGATATGGGAGGCTGTCAATGTATGTTGTTTTTTTTGGCTGCATCTTGGGCGCTGTGGCAAAATGGCGCCCCTAAAAGAAGCATAACTTGCCAATGGACCATATACAGGCTTTACGCACTCACACCACTCACACATGTGCAGAAATATACAGATACATGTTTATGTCGTCATGTATGAACGGAAGTTTGTATGTACGACCGCTTGTGTGTGTGTGTATGCATATCTATGCGTATGCAGCGTGTGCACCGCGTATATGACTACCTGTCTGTCTGTGCATGCCTTTCTCACCCGTGGATCAGGAATCTTCAAGGAACACTTGTGCTCCCTTCGTGCGGGGAAACGGTAAGAATGTGCATGCTCTTCTGGACCTGAATGCCTCTTGCAAAGGCAAAATGCAGAGCGAGTATGCAAGCCCCTGCATTAAGTAGAAGTTGTTGATTCCAGCTCATCCCCACATGGTGGTGCCAAGGGTGAAGAATGAAGTTGCAAGAGACGGTTTGGGATGGAAGGCAAATGGCTCAAGGATAGGATTTTGACAGATTGAGGATGCTCTATCGCGATATCGGCAGCAGCTGTTCCTACTCTACGACCGAGTTGAAACCGATCTGTAAGGGCTAATTAGGTGGGTTTCGGTGAATGCTGCCACTGTTGTGCCACTGCACCTCCTTCTTATTCAAACTGCACCATCTCATGCGGAGCCTCAGCCATAGCGATCAGCTCGTCCCAGGTTTGCCTACGCGTCTTGTCCACGTTGTTGACATCCTTGGATGTTCGGCTCCAACTAAATCACTTGATGCACTACAATTCTCATGATCCCTATATAGCCCCAAAAGACTATAGTAGTTTCCATCGTATTTTCCATGATCCCTACATAACCCTAATCTACTTTAGTAGTTTCCATTTTTCATATCCCGAAAGGTAGGAGCCCCCCCATGTCCGCAGCACCAAGCCCTGCCGCCTGGAAACCTGACAGCCCCCGAAAAAAAGGTCAGCCATCCAACTTTGAGAATTCTAGGGTACGCATGCGTGGGTGGGGTGGGGGTCACTACGAATGAGAGCTGAGTAAGGCAGTTAGAGCCCAAGGAAATACCCAAATTAAGTTTAGGGCTTCGAGTTAGAAGTTAGGGATCTTACCCTGGCCATCTAAGTTGAAAGGCAACACCTACCTTGGGCCCTATATACTTCATAAGGAACTCCTACTTGGGGAAATGTGGATGCCTAGGGCCTAGGGTTAGGCCAGGCTTCAAAAGCTGAACTAAATCCTAAGCCCTTAAGCCCTGAACATGTAGAATCCAGAGCCTTGGGACTCAGATTGCAAACCAAGGATCGTACAGGCTCTCTGCCTCAGCGCGACGCAAGGGAAGCAATAAAGGCCTAGTGATATGGATCCCATATGAAAGGCTCACCTTCGAAAAATCAAGCGTTCTTACTTTGGATAGTTTGTCGGCAAACGTAGAGGCCCCATTTTTTTTGAACTATTATACTTGGATGTAGACTTGGGCCCGCTACCGCTGCTGGAAAACGCCCGACATTCTACACGTTTCTCATTCTTGTTATATCTGAACTTCCGTCTGTTAAAAACCCCCAATATTATAGTAGTTTCCATTTCATTTTCCATTATAACATTATAACCCAAATATTATAGTAGTTTCCATTCTCTTTTCCATTATCCCATTGGGAACTCAGGGAAGCCTAGGAGCTCAGGCCTCACGCGATTCTACCGGAGAGCCAGGTTGCCAGCTGAAAGTTGGGAGTCAAAGATTGGGGATATAGCCCCCCTTAAGTAGATAGAATATGGGGCGTATGGGGATCTTTTTATAATATGCCCAAAGCCATATTCTATCTACTTAAGGGGGACTATAAGCAGGAATGAAGGCTGTCGGCATGTCCTCTCCAAGTATAGAAGTAAACGGCCCGGATCAGGCCCCTGCCAACTTAGCTCCCAATTTCCGAGAAAAAAAAGCTTCCACACAGTTAGGGGCAGTGGCATAGCCAGGGCTGCTCATCTTATCTGCTACAAGTAGAGCCGAACTCTCTGCAGACCCACTGTCTTCCCTTACCAAGCCGGCCTGAGCCATCAAGGCGTCCGAGAAAGTCCAAAAGGCATCCTCACCGGCTACCTGGGCAGCTCTCAACGGGCTCATAGTCCTCCTGAAGTAGATAGAATATGGTTTTGGGTATGTTATAGTAACATCCTCATATACCCCATATTCCATCTACTTCAGGGGGACTATACCGCTTGGGAGTCCTAAACAAACAACCCTAAACAGCTATCCGACCATCTCGGGTAACTTTTGGATAACGATCCCCCAGACTATCCCTTGAAATCTCTATATATCCTTTGGATGACTCGGAGTACCCTGCGCAGTTGTTCCCAATTGAAGGCTCAGGACCTGGAGGGATTATAGGACATAGAATTTGAGGCGTAGGGATTAGGGTTGAGGATTCAGGGTGCAGGGTTTATGGACAGATGGACAGTGTCACACTGGGGCTTCAAAAAATCAGGGGGCTCGAATGCAGGCCCCAATCTACGAGAATCCTTTCAGGGATTCCCACCAACAGGCCCTTAATGTTAACATCTAAACCCAATATTCCCCAATATAAACCCAATATATCCCCAATATAAACCCAATATAACCCCAATGTGCCTAGCTTTGAAGAAAATCGTCTCCTTTGTGTGACTTGAGGTGCAATCTTACACGGTTTGGGGTTGAGGGTTTAGGGTTTAGGGTTTTGGGCTGCGGTGAAAAATTGCTTTTGCGGGAAGAACTGCTGCACCTTGACCGGAGAGATTTGATCTTGTTCCAACATGGCATGGTGCTTTCTTTTTGTTCCGGGCGCGTTTGTGTGAACCGAATATCTGCGAAACAGAACTGCAATGTAGGATTGCTTGAAACTTGAAAGCTGTCAAACGGGAGCTTTCTCAAAATAAGCCCAGAACTACACCTCAACAGGGACCCCTAGAACCGTTAGAACCCCTACAGGGCCACCATCGAGAGAAACCCCAAACCCAAGTATTTCTGAACTGTACATATCCATTTCAACCCCTTAAGCGGTCTCTAAACCCTAAACCTTACGCCTTACAGTAAATGCTGAACCCCAAACCTGGAACCCTAAGAAAACCACAAATTCTGAGCAAAAAGCCTTGGCGACTGCCAGGGCAGCCTCGTGCATGGCAGTGGACTGTGGATGCCAGGGCTGTACTTGATGATGGAATGTGAACTTGCCTGGAATCAATACCGGGCAGTCCATGTACATATTTATATCTGATCATTTATACATATGTACATATATATATATACACATGAAATGGATTTGGGGGATTGGTTGTGGGAGCTGGACTTGCTCTCGGAAGGTGAACTCGTCTGGGCAAACATCGTCGGAGTTTCTCGCGGGAGCCTCTCAAAACTCTACAACCTATAAACCCATGGATTTAGATGTTCCATTTGTTTGCCTTCGGTTCTTCCTTCGCGAGGAACCTTTGAAGCCTGGTTGAAAGGAGATACCGTGCTTTGCAGTTTCTACCCGCTGGGCCGGCAGGGATGTATTGTCAAGCGATGACAATAAGATCCTGAAAGCTCTATGAGCTATAGTCTAAACTCCTAGTATCCCCCTTAATAACCCCTATAGTAGTC
The DNA here is from genome assembly GCA_905231905.1 of Symbiodinium pilosum. Lineage (NCBI taxonomy): Eukaryota > Dinophyceae > Suessiales > Symbiodiniaceae > Symbiodinium > Symbiodinium pilosum. Next base: position 52,706 of record CAJNIZ010013492.1, read on the forward strand.
CCCAATATAATCACCTATATAACCCCCCTTTAAGGAGTTTAGACTATAGCTCCTACGAAAACATTACAGAAACTCCGCTCTGTTGAGTGAATGTCTATAAGCGCCTTGCGCACCAGCGAGTTTCGGGCAATTTTCTAAAAAGTCTACTATACTGTACTATAGTATACCAGTTGCGGAGTACGGCTCTTTAGTCCACCTTAAGTAGGTAGACTATGGCTTTGGGTATAATATAATAACTACTTGGCACCTAGGACCCCTAAGGGTTAAGGGAATTCCAAAGGGTTAAGAGGTAAGGGTCTAAGGTCCAAGCTAAGTGTCAAGGAGAGAAAAATTCCCATATACCCCATATTCTATCTACTCAAGGGGGGACTATAGTGTGCCACTGACTCCTTGACAAGTGAATTTGCCGGACAGAGCACCCGGATGGTAACATGTGACAAGGAAACAGGAGTGCATGCATGATGGATCTTGGTGATATTCATTCATTCATTTCTTCATTCTTTTCACTTCATCTCATCTCACTATTTGATTTATTCCGTCCTTCCTTCCTTGCTTCGTTTATTCCACTCATCCAGATTCATTATGTTGTACTTGGTTCATTCATTCCTTCATTCATCCATCCATCCATGCATGCATTCATTCATTCAGTCATTCATTCATTTGCTCGCGCATTCATCCAGTCGTTCCTTCATTCATTCGTTTATTCAGTTCCTTCCCTCTTCTTTCATTCATTGATTGTGTGCACTCGCACGAGAAGAAAGAGCTCCTGCTGCTATCATGGTTCCAATATCAGGGTTATGCAGAGATTTAAACTGAAGGCTACGTTGCCACTCAACAGATTGCACGAGTCTTTCTCTAAATAAGCTTGGTAGTGCCGGTTGGGTTCTGCGTCTGTTGGAAGGTAAATTACATGATATCAATGCAACACACCTGCTGCTCTTGTGAGAGTCGAGTTTGGCAGCTCCTCCCACTGAGGAGCTTCACGCTCTACTGTAGAGATCCTGAAGTGAGCAAACTTGGATGATCTTCCCCATCTAGCCATGCAGCAACCCCGAAAGCAAGATGCTTTAGGTGGAGCCCCCGCCCTGCAATACTTGTTATCAATGACAATGAGGACTACATTGGGGTCCTCTTATATTCCTACATACCACTATTCTAGGCTGGGGGGTCCTCCAAAAATATGGTAGCAAAGCATACCCTCCCAAGACACGAGTCAGCTCAATACAAAAACGCAAATGAATCAAAGGCTAGATACCTGCTAGCTACTTCTTCAACGCTCTGCAGGTGCGCAGGGGTTCTACAGGGATGCGACGGGCAATTATTCAACTTCGACTAGCAACTGTTCCGATGAAGGGCTTGATGCCTGAAACTATGCCACCCGCCAAAGAGGGACTGAGAATTGATTAGGTAGGCATATTACGAAACGAGTGCTACGGGTAATACTGAATATGGGTGACCATCGGCTGCCATCTAAAAATTATAAGTTGGTTTTTCCCTACCTAGCCCTAGACCCCCTGGGCCGGTCTGCCTTCAGGCATTTCCAAACCCCGAACCCCATACATACATATGTATATGATTATAGCTGCTTATATCTCAAGCCCTCGTTATATGTATGTGTATAAGCTTACAGGCCCCATACCCTATCACCCCTACATATCCTGATCCCCCAAGGCTTTTTGCATCATCCGAGGCCATCAATGTGACTGCGGTAATCTTCACTGTCTATGAGAAGATTGGAAGAGGGATGAACTGAGGAAGGCACAAAGAAAATTGCCAGTGCTCATGTGCCCCCACTGCTAAAAAGGCGGGGCGTACCCAAGCCTTCCATCTTACAAACTCTAAGAGTTTTTCTCGAGCAAAGCCTGTCATTCACGGCAAGTCCATTAGCCTCACATGCCATGAGCTTTTGCCTGCCAAGTCACATCTTCCCTCCAGCTTCTGCTGGACATGCCCGAAAATCGTCTGGTAAGCCTCGCATGTTGAGGATTTCTGCCTTCGAATTTCTGAGTAGAGACTGGTTGAAAGGCGGCACTGAAGCTGCGAGCCGCTTTGCGGCAACAGCTTCCTACTTCCTCCACCATTTATATTAACAGTAAGTATATTATAGCTAATATTATCATTAATAATATTAATAGTCAATATGTAGGGCTCAGCGAAGTAATGTCACAGGCTTCCAAGGCTGTAACCATGCAGTGCTCGGCTTTAGTAACCTACCCGCAGAAGTCAGGCCTAAGAAAACCCGACGCAAATCCTTGCATCACACTGGGCTAAATGCTCTGCAGCAGGTAAGCACTGCTCTACAAGTCAACCCGGGGCATACTTCAGCACATGTTGGATTATTAAAACTCAGTGTCACCCTTCACTTTCCCTTCCAATCGTCGATTTGTCCGTAACTCATGCGCACTCACACTAGGGGGTTGAATTCTCTTCGCTCTCTGCTTCAGCGGCTTAACACGTTCTGCTGGTTTCGGTTCGGAAGATTTTTGACAACTGTTGAAATCGTACGCTGGCACGCTTGTTGAGCTCTGGATTCTAGTGTTCCAAAGCTTGACCAGTATATCCACCAATGACCCCGTTTCAGACCACTGCAGCCTGGACCCATAAATTTGCGCGGATAGATACCCAAGTGCAAGCCGTCTCGGGTGCCCACAGCCCATCTCAAACTATACTCTATCAAACCATACAGTGTCTGAGCCTCTATGCAAGGTCAATGTGTTGGCCTTTGCACGTGTACCCTCATACCGGGCTCATATAAGGTTCACATATGCCCATCTGATGACTATCCCCCTCGAAGAATTCCCATCATGAAACATATACAGCCGCCCCTGCCCTCTACATCTTCGGCCCTAGCATGCCCTAGCCCCTCCCAAACAATAATAAGCCCTACTGTTGATGGACACAAGCCAGCATGACTCTCAATTTCCTAGTCCCTCAGAACTACAGCAGTACAGTGCCCTTAGTTAGCATCATGAGCCGTCTCATCCCTAGATGAAAAAGACAACAGATATCTTTGCAATGGAAACCCTATAAGCCCCCCTCAAACCCATCCCTTCAATCCCTGTCATAGACCCAGCTTCCAGCTTTCGCGTTTACAACCATCCTCTCCGTGTGACAATTTTAGCGATAGTAATGGCAATCGTGACAGCAACGCCAATAGCAATAGCATTGGTATGGGTTGTGGTGGTGGTGGTGGTGGTGGTGGCGGCGGCGGCGGCGGCGGCGGTGGTGGTCGTAGTGGTCGTGGTGGTCGTGGTGGTCGTGGTGGTCGTGGTCGTGGTCGTGGCGGTTGTGGTGGTCGTGGTCGTCGTGGGGGGGGTTGTGGTGGTTACGGTGGCGATAGTGGTGGTGATGGTGATAGTGGTGATAGTGTGATAGTCGTGGTGATGGTGATGGTGGTAGTGGTGATTGTGATGATGGTGGTGATGGTGGTGATGGCGGTGATGGCGGTGATGGCGGCGATGGCGGTGTTGGTGGTGTTGGTTGCGAGGGTGGTGATGGTGATGGTGGTGCTGCTGCTGGTGCTGCTGCTGGTGCTGCTGGTGGTGGCAGTAGCCGCAGCAGTACTAGTTATAACAGTAATAAAAATAGAAATAATAGCAAGTATAATAGTCATAGCGACAGCAATACAATCAACACGAAATTGGAATTACAAAGAAACTCAAAGTTTGACTCAACTTACAAGTCAATTCTAAGATACCCCGCCCCACCCCCAAACTAAATCCCCGAACATGGCAAAAAGTAATTCATAATTAACCTGAACCTCCAAGTATATAGATCCTTCAACTTTAACTGGCCTTTGAGCTGAATGGGCAGCAGTAATCCAGGAAAATCTCCAGCTCGGCGTTGCCGGAGCCGCGGGTGTGGCCAAGGCGCCCGGAGGGCAGCCTAATGTAGACAATGTAGACCCCTAATTCATAACCCCCCTCCTTTTAAGGGCTAATATTAGGATCCCCCCATTACAATCCCTATCAAGGGGAGGGGTGTTACTAATCAGGGGTCTGGGTTAAGCTTAGAATTTTTCCTTTCCCACAGAAAACCGGAGCCCACCACAAATTCGTGTGAGGTCTGCTTGAGGTACCCTATGCTATACTGTAACTGATACGAGCAATCTAGGACCATGATAGACATACGTCTCTGTTTGGCTTCCGCATAAGGGTATTTATCCAGCACGTAGGGGAGTCACATGGTTCCTGAAACACACGAGCAACTGTGAAAACTGACATGAGCAAACTTTCTGGCCCAGCTACTCAGAACCACCATAGGACAAACGACCCCCAAAACCTCAAGACAAGTTATCCCGGTCCATGTTCTCGTCCGCAATTCATCCAAGTCCCGTTGGGACAAAAAATATCTTCGACTTTACGAGTTGAGGCTCGTAAACATATGGACGCATGAACAAGTAAATGTGCATGCATGTATGCATGCGTGTAGACATGTAGGTATGCAGGTATGCGGGTATGAAGCTGGGTAGGTAGATAGGTAGGTACGTCTATGTGTAGGGATTGGAATCGGTTGGGATCCATGTGATGTCATGCTGTAGGTCAGGGCCCCCGTCTGGGGCGCGTGGGATGTATGTGCAGGTGCAGGTGTACGTATGAGAGTACAAGTATTTGTGGGCACGTATGTGGGTATGTATGCACGGATGTGCGCGTGTGTCTGCAGGAGTGCAGGTGTAGGTGCAGTGCAAACCGGTGCAGAAACTTTTTCGCGCATTTATGACTGTGGAAGTGCATGTGTCTTTGTATGTGTGTGAGCATATGTTGTTCATGTATTTATAAATATGTAGATATATATGTATATCATAAGTACCAAGTACGCATGCGCACAAAATGCATGTATTTCACATGTTTTTCTGCGGAGAGGGGTGTAAAGTCTAAATTTGAGGTGCAGCAAAGCAGCATGACACTGGCCTTGCAAGCTCTAAAAACGAAGCCGCAAAGGGGAAGGCCAACGGGCTTCAAGCTTGAGCCAAAAAGATATGGCAGGGAAAGACCTATGACCGTCAACCTTACACCCTAAACCCTAAAACGCGTGACTAGAGCCTCAGAACGCAACGAGTATGGACTAGGGGCAGTCTGATTGAGTGAAATGTCTGTCTACCTGACCTCATGAACATTGGACGTGATTAGAGTTTAGGGTTTGGGTATTAAGCCTCCTAAGCACAGCACTGCTGACCCTTAGCAAAAGACACGGTTGCATGGCCTTTTAGCTGGGAATCCAATACTTGCAGATGTCCGGATATGGTCTAATTCATCCTGCGCCAGGGAATACTTGTTGTTTGAAGGGCTGCGTATGCTGGGAGTTCTGAAAATTAGGGGTCCTCATATATGTATACATGTATATATATATGTACCCAAACATAGAAAATCTTGGTTATAGGGACCTTCAACAGAGGACCCATTTTTTGGGGGGGAAACCCGCATGTCAGGAGAGGGGACCTAAATACCCAACCTCAGCCAAGGCTCTGCCCCGCAATTGCTGGGCTACTGTTCTTTTAGGGGTTTTAGGGTTTAGGGTAAAGGGTTTAAGGTTTAGAGTAACTCAGATTTAGGGTTAAGGGTAACTCAGATTATCATAATGTGGGTACATAGTAAATAATAAGGTTTCCTGATACATAGTAACTTATTTTAAATTGCTTGACAACAGACCAGGTGACCAGATTATGGCCACATCAATGCCGAGTGCAGATGCGTGTTTGCCAACATCCTTGTTATCCATAGGGTCCTTGCCATAGGGGGGCCTTCAACACAAAAACGGACCCACGAATTTGAGACGGCCATCTGGCTGCTCCTCGGGGTGAAGTCTGCAGGGTTGGTGTTGGGAAGTTTCAGGAAGAGGCCATAAGAGTAACTTGTGCATCTCTCGTCGCATTTACACGCATTAAATACCATGCCAAACTTGTAAGGAACAAGTCCAGGCCTTGTAACCACCTGCTGCAGTATCCAGCACTGTGGAGTCCACAAAGAGACGGTCGCCAAGTGCCACCTGCCGGCCAGGCTTTCTGAAAGAGGCGTCTGGAAGAGGCTCCTTAAACCCCAAACCCAAACACACTACCATATTACCATGTTACCATAAAACCATTACATATTACCATAACACCATTAAAGTACTACCATGTTGCTCCTGTGTTGCTACCATATTTCTATATCATATTACTACCATATTACTATTACTCACCTCCCAGAAAACCGAGACCAACAGGTTCGGAGGCTCCCTGGTCGCAAGGCATTGCCTCAGTGACTGCCTGGAGCTCTGTGTCCGTGTACTTCCTTGGAGTAGGGTTTAGGGTTTAGGGGTCTAGGGCTATAGTCTCCCTTAAGTAGATAGAATATCGCGGCTAGAATGGAAAAAAAGAAAATGGACACGACTATCTAGGGTTTCGGGTTTAGGGGTATATTGCCCCTTAAGTAGTAAGAATATGGCTTTGGGTGTATTATAATAAGATCCCCATATACCCCATATTCTATCTACTTAAGGGGGACTATAAACCTGAAACCGTAAACCCTAATCCCTAAACCCTATATTCTATTTACTTAAGGGGGACTATACCCCTTGGGTTTGGGAGTCCGGAGATCAGGGTTTGGGGCTTATAGCTCGAGTGTGAAGTGTACTTCCTTGGACTCAACTTGGACTGTACTCTAAACTCCTTCAAGGAGGGTTATAGACGGGATGATATAGGGGAGTATTATAGGGATGCTAGGAGCTTAGTCTATATTGGGTTACTCTAAGCCTTAAACTCACAAGATTTGTGCCTGGTAGGTCTAGAGGATGTCCCGGGGATTTGCAGGTATCCACGGAGATGGAAACCGGGACGGTTTGAGATTCAAGCTTGATGCAACAGATGATCTAAACGACTCCATGAGGCTTGAGGCGGCCAAACTTGCAATTGCTTAGGGCTTAGGCTTCCAGGTCTAAGGGGCTACAGTATGTCGTGGAGTTCCTCAGGCGTGCATCTCCAGAGGGCGTTTACTTGGCTTTTGCGATGCTTCTGTAGGCGTACGGGAGATTGTCCACGTATAAACTAGTATAAACTCTCCCACCTGTACCGCACGTCTACTCAAACTCAGCAAACACCTAAACCCCTGGCCCTAGCTGGGGTCCCGACATCAACATTTCGCTTTGCTAAAACCTGTTTGACCATCTCCCTTGCAGCGTGAACCCTCCTCCAAACTAGCATTGAAGGGCTTTCATGTTAGGAGTCGGGAAAGGTAGGCCTTCAAATCCTAAAAGTGCTGAAGCCTATCTACTGTCTAGGCCTCAATAGTTGTTCGTACGATCCGCCATTATCAACTGATCATCCTTCCTGAAAGAGCTATACGACCTCAAACACCATTCTCATTACGCGCCCTTCTAGATTGATCCAAAACACTCAAGGACATGGGCATACCACTCCTGGGCTGGCCGATTTCAGTGCTTGGGGTGGCATTTAGGGTGTAGGCATTTGGGGAATAGGGGTTTTGAGTTTAAGGGGAATTAGGGTTTAGGGATTACAGGGTGGCGGGAGGTTCGAACTCAATGGATTTAGGGCTTGGCGTGTATTACTTGGACGTTTCAGGGTGAACGATTTTGGTTATAGTCTGCTTACATGCAGATCTCTCCCAAGTAGAACTGCTTCCCCCAAATAATAAACGCGGTATCTCTTCTCCCTTAAAAAAACGCGCGGCCTGAAATGCGTCATTTGTCATTGTCGGAAGTATTTGAACAACTTAGATAGGGCGGCCGAAATTGCGGTTGTAGAGCAAAGCCTTGTTTAACCAACTGCCGGCTAAGAATAGCAAGGAAATCGAGGACGTGATCTATTTGATAATCCTAGTTAACCATCTGTAGTACGCCTTAAGTAGATAGGATATGGGGTATATGGGGATCTTATTATAATATACCCCAAGCCATATTCTATCTATTTAAGGGGGACTATAGTCATATTTCTTTGCTTCGTCACTTGGCTGCGTAAATAGTTGTCTATGGATACCTTTGTAAACAAAAGCGGGTGAAAACAGTAATCGTAGGGGAAAGAACGGACACCACTAGAAGTCCTTGCGATTCTTCTTTGAAGGTGCCCTTATAAACAGTAGAACATATTCTAAAAAAAACGATGGACGCTTATGACATCAAGGAGATGCCTAGTCCGTGTTGACTCCTTAGTAGTTTCCATCTTATTTCCCATTATCCCATGCTTTATGACTTTATGGCCTGGGCCAAAGCCTTCGGGCTGACTTTTGGGAGCTGGGCTTTCAGCCGAGCATGGAACCAGAGGGTGCATATCATATATGTATACATCTTTTCCTAAGCTGTATATAAATATGAAATCTGAATTTCAGTAAGCACTTGAAACAACACTCACCAGCCTCAACCTTACAAATCATGAATGTCTGAGGCAAGCGGTTATCTAAGCTTCTTTCGAAAAGAGGTAGGACAGCAATCTTTCAAAGTACCAATGAACCGCTAGGGTAAACCCTCAACCCTAAACCCTAAAAAGTACCAATGAACCACCAGGGTTCTAAGTCCAAAAACTCACGCAAACAACCACAGAGGCACTGGGACTCGGGTGCACACGCAATGCTTGAAAGGCTGCCATCACGTTTGTGATACTCTGATAGTCGTCAAGGACACATGATTGAACAATACACCCTTGCAATAGTGAACCCCCCAGTACCCAAGACCGTAACCTAGGACGAAGGTGAGCAACGTAGGCATACTCGGAAACACTGGTGTCCACCACAATAATAGCAGTCACAAGCAACGATAAGATATTCGCTAGTCAATTTGGGGTTGTCCCCGAGCTTTCCTTTGCATTTGATTCTCCATTATACCCCTAATATACCCCTCTATGTAATGTATCATAATGAGGCACTCGGTCTAATCTCCCATCCTAACAGCAGGCCCCCCTGAAAATTGAAAATAGCCGTCCTCAACAAGGCTCCCATGGTACCGAGAACCCTGGGGATTGCTTTAAAAGGGATTGCCTGAGTTCCGTTCGGGGCCCCAAACCAAAACGCATTGCAAAGCAGCTGAAACACATTAAACACAATCTCTTGTATAAAGTCAGCGCAATTTCAGTGCAACATTAAGCACTAGGAATTCAATTCATGGTCCCCCAACTTCCAACTTGACAACAAATACTAACGAGCAATCCCAGTCCAAGCGTCACAAGAGGCTTGTTGCCCCTGGGTGCAGGAGTCTCGGTCCTGCACATACAACATTAGGGACGGCTTTCCTTCACCTCGAAAGACCTTAAGTTTCAGGACTTCATGGTATACATATTTTATGAGAAATGAAGCTAAAGGTCTTTACATAAAGCCTCTGTGAAATCTGGACTTCTCTGAGGCCGAAAAAGCTGCTTACGAACGATCACATAAAGTTTGCTGGTGTAGACGTGGAACCAGCGCTGCTCAACTCATCCCAAGCGCATCAGTAGCCCGAACCGTTGTATCGTCGTCTTATGCTCTTGGACAGCAAGCCCCAACAAACCAAGCCTCTAACCCAGAACTTCACCCAACAAACCCTTAACATACGAATAAAACCGGGGCAGGAAAACCCAAGCAAGCGCACGCAAAGGGGTCCGAGAAGGTGGTTCGCAGGCGAGCTCCTCTGAGCACAAGGTAGTCCTCCGCAGCTCTCAATGATTCTCAATGGCTAGGGGACTTCAGCTTTCACTGTCGATAATGAACATGCTGCATGGCCTCGGTATACTAAGTTACTAGGATGCCACAATTCCCAAGCTTTGTGTTGATATAGGGGCCTGAAAAAACTTTAGATTCCTTGTATAGCATGGGTCAAGTGTACCTCAAAATGGTAGTATTGGTAATGGTTTTGTCGTCGACCTTACTCAGGGTCATGCAGCATTTTAATATCGACAGAGTAGCTGAGGATTCACGGAACTTCTGTTTGCAGCTTCATGCTTCCAAGGACTTACTTGAGAATAGAGGAATGAAAAAGAACACAGAAACTACGATTTAGGGTTCTTGATTTTTCTTTCTCAGGCCTTCATTTCCTACTAACAATCAGCAAGAGAAATGCACGTAGGAGAAAGGTTTCAAGCTACTCTTCACTTGTTTTCCAATCATTAGGCATTTTCTGGTACTTGGTCGGGGTTTAATTGCGGAATACGGGCTGCAAGCAAGAGCATAGCCCTAAACCCTAAACCCTAAACCCAATTTCCTACCAACCACCAGTCAGAGAAATCAGTTGAAATCTCAGCCGTGGAGTCCCAGAAGTCTAATGGTGCTGCGGTTGATGAAGGAAGCCTTGCACCACCTTTTAGGGTTTAGGGTTTAGGGTTTATAAACCCAGCTTATTAAACCCAATCTATTAAACCCTAAACCCTTAACCTAAGTACAGCAATAGTGGGTTCTACGAGCTGCAAGACTTGCGCCATCCACTGTGTACTTATAAGGGGGTTGATCATCGAGGCGTTTTGACAAGACTTCATCAAATTGAGGCGTTCGACGCGGAGCTCCACCTGTAAACAAAGCTACCAGGAAGAGGATTTTGGTTACCCAACCTCCATCTTTCAGATGCAACACTCAAATATGACTAAAATTGGGTCCTACTTCTAGGGGTCAGGGTAACTTCGATCTATTCGCCCAGATTCCCTGGACATCAAGGCCTCGAGCCTCTCTAAACCCTAAACCCTAAATAATAGCGTCCATTTTCTTTTCGAATATCCCATATAATTAACCCCAAATATATCCTATTGTCCCAATATAGCCCCCAACATAAGCCCAATCTACTATAGTAGTTTCCATTTTCTTTTCCATTATCCCAACAATATCCCCTTATATAACCCCAATATATGGGGGTTTCCCACCATATATATATATATATCCTATAACCCCTATATAACACTTGCAGGCCCGACTTCCAAGGATTCCACATAGGACACATCCACTAAGAAGGGCTCCTTCCAAAAGGATGAAGGAAGGGAAGCCCAGAGGGCTTATAGGGTTTAGGGTTCTGGGCTTTAGGGTTTAGGGTATATGGGTTTGGGGATTTTAGGTTGATTTTACGTATCTGAACAAGGGAAGCCATCCCCTTCTAATTCCAGTCAGAGTCCCATACCTCAAAACCCCCGAAGGCCTGAATCCCCTTTCGTTAGGACGCTACGTTATCCCTGCAAACACCTTTGTAGACTGAGTTTCCATGTCATCTTCAATCGGATTCTGCCATTAAGCCCCTACAGCAACTGCCTCGAGAGTCTCACTTAAATAGCTCTGAGAACCTTGCCTAAGATAATTCGGGACTATAGGGCATGTGCATCTATGTACATATATATATATAT
>CAJNIZ010013492.1:64082-82001 GCA_905231905.1 Symbiodinium pilosum
GATCCAACAAATGGAACCCCCTAGTTTCCCCAATGCAGTAATGGATTCATATTGGGGGGCTCCTTTTTTCGGATCCCGGGAAGGTAACTCCAATTCCCACATTTAGCACCCTTAACTACAATGGGATCCTCGTTGGGGGTAGGGGTTACCCAAACCCTCTTGAGTAACGTTTTTTTGGTGGTTGAACCCAGTAAGATTCTATTCCTTATATAAAATACTATACTTAAAATGAGAATATATTCTTACTCTATAATGGGTACCATAGTATCCCCAAATTAAATACCACTCTCTTGGGTTCAGGGTTTAGGGTCAGCCCAGAGCCTCCAACTCCAAGCGCAAAGCCGATAAATCCCTGAACCTAAACTCTAACCGCTTCAGAGCCTTGCCTGTCCATACTGCTTTGCTACAGAGACGATGCCGCGCCTTGAGGTACGGAAGGTAGTCACACTTGAAGGCTCAGGAAATTCTAGTTATGAGCATCCTAGGGGTTATGAATGGTTTATTCTTTTGTGCAGTTATTATTGTGTTCTGATTACCCTGAACCTCCAAGCGGACAAGGACACTGGGGGAGTCTGGGGGAAGGTGGGACTGTAGTAGAGACTGGAAAAGAAAATGGAACCTATCATGTAATTTGGGGCTTGAGGTTTCGAGTCAGGCGGACTTTGGAAGGAGCTCAGTAACGTGTATGCGGGGGTTACTCTACACGTAAAGAATATAAGTGTAAAGAGATACTCTTAAACTTTCGAAGTACCGCTGAGCGGATTTCAAAAATCTGGGATCCGTTACTTTGTCTTCATACGAAGGCATGGGGCAGATTCCTTTGCATATGGAAGTTCCCGTGCAGGGAAAGGCCTTTTGAAGAATCAGGGCCTCCTACCCCCAGAGGTCTAGAGCTACAGTCTCTTATAAAGAATGGAGGTGGTGACTGTTAGTATTTAGGGGGACCCCCCCACCCTGTAATGGTGGTATAATAGGGATATGAGAGGACCCGTTTATAATCCTTATCATCCCTTATAGTCACTACTACTGGGTGGGGGTCCAACTAAGTTCTTATAAGTGCATGGGTATAAGAATCTCCCCCATAGGGGCCTTAGTACCCACATAAGGAATACCGACCACACTCCTACTACTGAGACAGCACACGGTGCTATGTAGGTACTATCGGCGCTTTGGGTGTTATCTGGCTTACAGGGCTTAAGCACATATTTAGTAGGTGCGCCTGACCCCCAACCCAAGCCAATCTAGCTGCTTTCCTTGCGCCATGACCGACTATGTGGGTAATTTCCGAAATTCAGGTCCATTTTGGTACCCCTAGATCTTAGATGACGTAATACAACCTGTAACCAGAAGGTGCCCATAATCTTGAGAATAACCTATGTCCTCCTGCATCTCTGGGTCTCTGGCGGATCGTTTACGGCATTCAGGACGCCATACTTGACTCGGTCAAAAGGCTGCGCCTGCTGAGCCGTGCTCTCAGTTGTACATATGGCAGGTTACCAAAAAATGTCCGTTAGAGGTGGGTATACACACGTTGTATAGCGGCATGTAGGGATACCATGGGATCTCTATTGGCCTATAGCGGCATACATGCGTTATGTATATATATATAATATGCTTAGGGTGCAGATCTTCCAAAACCAAGGCGTCCATGTTGGGGGAGTGCCTATATGAAAAGGCTTCACAGAAATTATTTTGGAGCAAATGAAAGGAGACCACCGTGTTTGGATACCCGTGTCAGTCTATGGTGTTTGGTTTGTGCAGGCTGCGTCTTGTATTGGAGCTGTCTCTGTTGCTTTTTGTTGTGCGTAGGTTTCGTAAGAAGTTTTCAACAAGAACATCAACAATCACAACATGACCTGGCAAGAGAGCCAACAAACTAACACTCAAGGAAGTCCAGATGGCAATGCTAGGGCAGCAAAGAAGGTGACGTCGTGACCATAATGTTGATCATCACCGCCCTCACCAACGACATCCCAAGCATCATCATCATCATCACCACCATTATCATCATCGTCGTGGAGGAATAATAACCTGTTTTGACTCTACAACTTGTGTCCCGGGAGCGGACATCTTAATATATTCTTGCTGCTGCTACTCTTCTTATTATTCATCTTGCAATTGCGGTGAGAAATAAAGATATTATTGCTTTTTGTAGTGCTGGTGTTCCCAACCCACGCCTTTTCGAATAAGGGCTCAAAATTGGCATGGGTTCCATTTGAGCGACAGTCTAGACTCCCAGTATCCCCCTCAATATCCTCTATAGCAGTCCCCTATATAATCCCACATGGCCTGGGTGTCATTTGAGCTGAGTCAAGGGGATTCCAACAAGCAGTCCGGCAAACATCAAGCCGGCTACATAACTGAAGGCCGTTGCAGCGAAACTTGAAGACCCACAAAAAAACCTCAACCATAAACCGTGCATGGTCAACTCTGCCTATCTCCTTAGCCTTATGACTTTCTTGGTCCCTCTTTCGGCAGCTTAACCGTGGACGCCTTTAAAAAACTCCGAAACTTGGATCTATCACAGCAGGGCATTACGAAAGCCTCCCGACATGGCCTGTGGGGGAGTCCTCCGTTCAAAGTGCCCCAGCTCTAGAAGCAAAAGGGAGAACCCACATGAGCTATAGTCTAAACTCCTAGTATCCCCCTTAATAACCCCTATAGTAGTCCCATACCTAATCCCCTATATAATCCCCCTTTAAGGAGTTTAGACTATAGCTCACATCACGAAACCAAAGTATGCGAGCAAGAGAGCGTGACAGAATCACACCAAAAACAGTTGTGGGCCTGGGAAGGTCCAGGTCAAGGTATCCTGCAATTGAGGCCATGGATCTATGCATACAACTCTGTAAAGCCAAGGCTATACAGAGGTTTCCCAAAATTAGGGGTACCTTTTTGGGGGCCCCCGTAATAAGGATTCTAGTATTTTGGGGTCTATATTGGGGTCCCCCTATTTTGGGAAACTACCATACTGGATCAGCTCCATCCCTTGTGTTAAAGCAGTGGGCCTAAGCTCTTTGTGACCATGATGTTTGGAGCTGAACTGTCGAAACAACTTCTCAGATCCTTACCCCCAAGCCGTGGCTTTAAACTCAGGAAAGCGGGGTTGCTGTCAAGGAACTTAAGCTAAGTTACTATAGTGGGTATATATAGTAGTTGATATGGTTTTTCCCAAATACAGTAACGTAAATTAAGTTCCTTAATTACAGCAACCCATAAGCAGGCGCCCATAAACCCGTTTTGAGCACGGTCTGTCCAATGCTGGCCAGCCTCCCAGAAAACCTCCATGTTGGAGACGCTGAAGAAGGCAAAATTTCAGCCCCTAAACTCTGTTGTCCCTAAACTCTAAACCCAAAAGACCCTAAACTCAAAACCCCATATCATGAGAACCCCCAACCCGAACTTGCTTGCCTCGTCGTAGCTTTCAGGGAAGAGGCGGCTCTCCCATGCCTATCATGACATGTGGACATGGATTTAAGGCTTTATGGCTCAGGTTTTAGGGTGTAGATTGATGAGCGATTTTGGCCAAAGCAGGCACTTGCAGCGCTTGCAGTTGTAACTTATGTTTTTGCTTCTATACTGGTCCTTGCTCAAGCAGACACTACCCTAGCTTGTCACGTTCCACGCTAGTGTATGGATGGGGATCTTCGGTAGTTCCGATGGTTTTTGCAAGCATGCTGTGCCGATTTTCCTAGGCACTGTGAAGGAACCCTAAACCCTAAACCCTAAACGCATTTGGTGATTCAAGGGTGTGAGCTTGAGCGCCCATTCGCCCCGGAGCGGGGCTAACGAGGCCCTGGTTTCAGGATATAGTCCCCCTTAAGTAGATAGAATATAGGGGTCATATTGGGGTTATATTGGGATAATGGAAAAGAAAATGGAAGCTACTATTTAGGATTTAGGGTATAGTCCCCCTTAAGTAGATAGAATTTTGGGTATATGGGGATCTTATTATAGTATACCCAAAGCTATAATCTATTTAAGGGGGACTATACCAGGACGCATTCAGGTCAAGATGCGCACCAAGACTTGCATAAGCCTCGTTGAGCTGACTGGCTATGAGGGCTGTAAGCCTAAACCTTATAACCGTTTGCAACCCAAACTTCTGATGGGGTTCAGGGTAACCCAGAAACTCCATGTCTTGGGCACCAAAGTCTATCAATATGACCTACACTGGGCTATGGGAGCCTTAGGGCGCACTGAACTCCAAGCTACACCATGGGGGCCGGGCCCTGCGCTTTCCAAGATCACTGGAGCCGCCCGTCGTGCGGGTCTCGAACTGATTCCGGTAGTGGGTGTCCTCAAACAGTAAACGGATTTTGGTACCCCCAACCCCCAAAAATTAGGACCCTATGACTATCATGTGATGCTTATAGGGTCCTAATTTGGGGGGTTGGGTTTGCCGAAGCCGGCTTATTGTCAAAAGCAGGTTTCGTAGTTCAAGTCTTTTGGGCCGAGACTTCAGGCTCAGGAACTTCTAGATTTGGGGCGAAGTGCGCCTTTAATCACCTCCATAATAGTCCCCTATATAATCCCCTATAGAACCCCCTTTAAGGAGTTTAGACTCTAGTACATGTCATGTATACCACCTGGCCGTTTAATTTCACAATTCAGGGTATGCCGGCTATGAGAACAGTATACTTTAGGTACACAAAGTCGAGCTCATGGAATGATCACTGAGTCGCTGACCGCTGTGAAGGCTGCCACGTGCTTCACGAGGTCTACGTGAATCACGATGGGAGCCTGTCTTTGCGGCATCTCTTGCCGTAGCATTGTCATCACCTTTGCTAATTCCCGCTAAGCTCGCCATCACTACGGGTATGTGCATGTCGGCATGCTTTTCTGTACGCAGTGGGGCTTGCTCGTGGGAAGTAACTTTGTGAGCTACAGTGTGCTTACTTCAGAGATACCTTCATCCTCTCCTGCCTTCAAAAAGGAGACAAACAGTGGTGTTGACCAGGTTATCTCTAGAGCCACTAGTGCCATGGTGCCACATGACGATGACTGGAGGTTCTAGCCATAAGAAACGTTGTGATACCAGTGAGATCGTGACGTTGCCTATTGCAAATTTGCGAGGAAGCAACCCTGCATGACGCTTCTTACTGCTGGCAGGAAAAACTGTCAGCAGGGATCTTCAACAAAGGCCCATATTCCCATTCTCCTACTTGCATTTCACTCTGGAGTCCCCTCAGAAAAATCTCTCAATCGCCTCATCTCTGATGTACGCAAGGACTTTGCCAAGGGTGTCTGAGTTGTAGCCCCACCTCGGATAATCATGTAAACAAGACTAGACGGAATGGATGGGGTAGTTCCTTCCAAAAGGAACGTCGGTCCAAAGCATGTGGATTATTCATCGTGGCCAGACTGTGCAGCCCGTCTAGCACAGCATCAGCAATTGGGGCAGAACAATGACATTGATTTGAGCTATTGTCCATTCGGTTCTCCATTATTGGTGGTAATACTTAATTACGATACTATATTGGGGGAAACCCGATTAATTCCTATATATATATGTATATGTCCATTAATTATGATAACTTGCTTAATTTAAGTTCTCTAACACCAAGCCAGCCAAGGAAAACTAGGTTGTGGCTTTTCCGCTTGCCATCTGCGCCCCCCCAAACCCTAAACCCGAAACCCCCCCCCCCCCCCCCCACCCACCCAGAAACCTGACAAGACCGCTTGCCAGCGCCGCAGGCAAGCAACCCCGAACCTGAGCTCATCATTACCCAAAGAACCCAGGGAGCCCAATACCACTTAAATAAGGGATTTACCTTAAATCATGTTAGCCTGATAATATTTGAGGTATATTCCAATGCTCCTTATTTAAGGGGTATCGGGCTCCCTTGGAAGTAGCCTGCAGCCATCGTCAGTCCCTAACCTGCTCGCTACAAGCTGCCATACTTTTGATGCGAAAAGCCCTGCTTGATTTTGACTTTAGTATGGTGGATTGCCATAGCTCCCACATGTTCATTATGGCCCGTGAGTAAGCTAGCAGTAATTCTAGCGGTAATTCTGACACTCGTACATGGGTTCTCCAAGCCCTGTTTTGCGAACCCCTTGACCATCGAAGAAAAAAAACTTATGCTTAGAGGTTCATAGGTACTCACCTCCCTCCTAACAATAATGACGACCAAGCCACTCCATTCACAGTAAATATTCCCCATATAGAGAAACAATATACTAGCGGGAGTGTGTATTCTAAGTGGTGGAGAGAGGTTGACTAATTACTATCAGGGTTGCGAAAGAAGCTGAAATCACCACAACTAGGTTGATAGGCGCAATCACGATTTTTCCGGGCATGCTTGTAAACTTATAAAGGACTTCCTGGACCCCAAAACTAGGTAAAATACTAGCCCGAAACAACTAAAACAGCCCAAAAGGCTACTATTCTACATACTTTTGTTGTCCAGGTTAAAGTATACCTCCAAGCAGGCTTCAATGGCCAAGAAGCCTGGAGAGGCGCCTGAGCAAATTGACACGCACAAGTTTCTCAGAATGACTGGGTTGTGGCTTACTTAATATGGGGGCTATATAGGGATAATGGAAAATAACACGGAAACTACTATTTAGGGTTTAGGGCTTAGGTCTGCTGTTGAGGAACTTAAATTTAAGTTACTGTAATGTGTGTGTATATATATATATGTAGTAAATAATCGGGTTTCCCCAATATAGCTGCTTAATCAAATTCCTTTACAGCAACCCGGTTTTGGTCGTACCTGTGATGAGGATCGGAAAGCCACCATATTTTTGAAAGGTAGCTGGAGCTTCCCTGGACTGGGCTCCTGGGGTGTGGCTAAGGAGTAAGTCTCCCATGTTGACCACAAGTTGAAGTTCTCTCGAAGTTCCAGCCCTGGGAGAAAAAACAAAAGTCGCACTGGAGCCTGGCCCTAATTATTCAAAATCGGTTTCTCCGCAAGGTCAGGGTAACTTAGAATAATTTCAATTCGCAAAGGCCATCTAGGTGTTATTTTCTATATAAACCACCATTCACTGTAAGGTCGGGTGAGGTCGCTTTAAATTGCCCAGCAGCTTTAAGGTGTGAGAATTGTCTGGACAAACCCTGGTCGAGTTCAAGATTTTCAGGACTGGAACAGAAGCTATACGGCCTCATTCATAGAAATTCTCCATTTTCTTTTCCATAATCCCAAGACTACCCCAATTTACCGTAGTAGTTTCCATGTTCTTTTCCATTATCCCTATATAATCCCAATATACCCCCCGAATATACTATAGTAGTTTCATGTAGTTTCCATTTTCTTTTCCATTATCCCTATATAACACCAAAATCAGGAAAAATGGATCCGCAGAGTCGCTAGCCCCTGGAAATTCCGTCGCATTCTCAGTGCCTGGGGCTACAAGCATGCGCCCTGGCAATCTGAGTTACGCATAAGAAGATGAAGAGTGTTCTACAACCATGTTATAAAGGCCTGTGAAGCAATCCCAATGCGCTCCTTGTAGATTTCTACTGCACCTCGTATGGAAGTTCCCAGGGATTGTGGACGACAAGCACACTGCAATGTGCTGTGATCCTCGCTGTTACAAGGACTACCAGAAAGAGGCCCCTACCTTTTGGACAACCTCAAACTCTACCCGCCAAAAACCCTTACTTTGCCCAACACATCTCTATGTATGTATATGTGTACTTTTAGCCCTGCACAGCCACGGAAACCCATCCAAGAGATGCCGCTACTTTTTGGAAACCAATATGAGGGGTTCCAGAAATTAGGGGTCCCTTTTTGCGAGTCTCCTCCACAAGGATCTATGATATTACGGTCTGAGAGCGACCTTCTCTCAACACCTTTGCCCCAAACACCTAACCCTAAACCTTAAACCCTAAACCCCAATCCCCAACTCTAAACCCTTAACCCCAAACCCAGGCCTCTGCAAACCTTGCTCTGCGCTTTGACTCTTCGGCCGTGCCATGCTCGCCACATACCTAAGCTCCCAAAAGTCCGAGGATATGTGGTGGGCTGGATAGGATTGCGTAGGGTTATACGGGAGGGGACGTAGAGGGTTTCGGGTTAGAATACTGGAGCATCAAATGGAAAATAGAACAGAACATGGGATGGACACTGGAATGATATACGGATTTTGGATTTAGGATCTAGGTAGGCATACGGCGCATACTAGCGATATCTATGCTAGTAAGTGGTTACAAGGGGCCTTTAGGATATGGCCAGTTTGTAGCTTGCGCTTTGACTCATCAAGCATGTCGCTAGGGTCGAGTGTAAAACATCTTGGCCTGCACAAGCGCTCCAAATCCCTGGAAGACCTCTACAATTGCCCGGACAATCCAGTAGAGCGTTTTTCCTGCAGATTGCCAATGCGGTGCACACAGAAACCAGACCTTGACGCAATTCCTGTACGAGCCTGGGGTTTAGGGTTTAGGGTTTAGCATTGACGGCCATTGGGGAAACAAAACAATGCATGTTCGGCATACTTGTACTATGCTGCAGGGACCAAAGCAGTAGAGAAGCCTAGGCCGCGAAAACCCTATCATTCAGTCCTAGGGATTGGGTCCTGCCCTCACCCATTAACAGTCTATAATAGGACTCATATTAAGGGCTCTATACATATATACATATACATATAAGTACCCTACACGATCTATCCCGCTGTTAATGTGTGGGGGAAGTACCCAACCTCGGGACATATTGGGATTGCAGAGGGGTTGCGGAATCCCCTCTAGAAATTCTATGGGAATTACCCCCGATGCAGCCTCTCACGTGCTTATGCAATGCAAGTCTGATCCATTCAAACGACCATCCTTCATGCTCCTGTACATCACGCCTTTGACCCCCTCCCGTTTACAAAGGAAATCGTCAGCCGTGCTGCTGGACAGCTTTTGTCTGCTGCTCAGTCAGGACGTTTGCCGCATCCAGCTCCCTTGCATGAATGCTTGATCCCGACAAGTTGTTGGTTTTGAAGCTAAATGCATGGGGTTTGGATATAGCCTCGCTCGGGTTGTAGCCCAATATGACAAGTACGGCACAAGACCGGCTGGGTAAAGACTTCAAGGAACGCACACAAGGGGACTTCACGAGGACCATATCTTGGAGCACATGTCCAAAGCCACCTAACGAAATCTCAGCCCGCAGCCCCTCTTGAAATCCTTGATAACAATATCGGACATAACTTTGAGACTTTGAGGTGTAAAATTAATGCCGCATGCCTACTGCACCCGGATCTCCTTTCTCTTGTCAAGCTATCTCTCCTCCAGAGTGAATGTTCCTCATAATATGGTATGGTAAGAAGTTGTTTTGTGATTGCTGGCTAGCCATTGCAAACATGACTCGGAGGTACTTGAAACATGGGGAGACTTGGGGCTTCAGTCCTCAAGCAACCCCCTCCCCCTAACATCAAAACCCCCATCCCGGTAATATCACATACTATACTATAGCATCGGGAATATTTGACAATGCAAAGGTGCATCTAAAATTGAGGGGAGGAAATTCGTGTCGAGCTATGAGGATAACCATAAGCCGCCAGAGCCCTCAGCTGGGAGAACTTCCAGGCTCTAAGGTTAGCCCCGGGCACTATAGGAACTGCCTCCCCAGCACCCCCTTGATTTTTGCCCTGAGTGCTGGCTTGAACATTAGAAATCTGGTTGCGTCTTGGAGGAATATTTTGCAAGAATGCTCAGGCTTATGTGAGCTATAGTCTAAACTCCTAGTATCCCCCTTAGTAACCCCTATAATTAGTAGTCCCTTATACAATCCACTATATAATCCCTCTTCAGCGAGTTTAGACTACAGTACATGTATGTTTTACAGCGTCTGAAGCATCGTTCAGGGTGTAGCCTCCCTACAGTCTGCGACTTTCAGTATGACTGCTGCGCAGCCAACCTGGAAATCCCGGCAGTTTCTGACACCGCGAAGGAACATGAACAACGGCAACAGGCTCTGTATACCTGGAACCTGAGGAGGCATCCTAAACCCCGAACCCCAAACCTTAATCCATAAACCCTAAGCCCTAATCCATAAACCCTAAACCCTAACCCGTAAACCCTAAACCCTAATCCATAAACCCTAAACCCTAAATCCCCAACCCTAAACCCCAAATCATAAACCCTAAACCCTGAACCCTAGACCCTAATCCTTAAACCCTAAAGTTGAGTTCATTGCCCAAAGGTCCGGCAAATATCCGTGTCAAGTTGTGCTTAAATGACAATTAAGGGTTTAGGGTTTAGGACAATTAAAAACAAAAGCCACCACCCTAAGAAATCGTTGCGCTCTTCATCAACTGCCTGCGGGTTATTCCCTTCCCCTAGTATTTAACCCGCCCTAATATTAAATTCGCCCAATATACTATGATCTACCACATAATGGGGAGTATTTAATATTAGGGGGTGGCGGGTGTGGGGGCCTAAACCCTAAACCCTTCAGGTGGTAGGGTGGTTTAATATACTCTGCCAAATTATGGCCTCGGGGGTTTTCGAGGATGCTGGCGAAGCTTAACTGGGTTCCTGTTAAGGAACTTAAATTGAGTTGCCGTAATATGAGCTATAGTCTAAACTCCTTAGGAGGGAACTATATAGGGGATTACGGGACTACTATACGGGTTAGTAAGGGGGATACCAGGAGTTTAGACTATGGATCATATGGGTATATGGTAAAGAATAGGGTTCCGGCATTATACCCTCCTGGAAACTAACATGGAAACCCCCAAAGGGGACCTGTAAAGACTACAGTCCTACTAAATTCGGGCTATATGGGTTTCCATGTTAGTTTGGGGGAGTGTAGTAAGTTAGTTCCTTAACAGCAACCCACAATGACCCCATAACACCCATTATAGTAGTTTCCATGTTCTTTTCCTTCTCCCTATATATCCCCAATGTATACCCTATAAACCCTAAACCCTAATCCCTAATCCCTAAACCCTAAACCCTAATCCCTAAACCCTAAACCCTAAATCCTAAGCCCTGAACCCTGGTCCCTAAACCCCAATCCCGAATCCCTAAACCCTGGACCCTAAACCCTAATCCCTAAACCCCTATAATCCCTATATAACCCCAGTTAAGTCGCATCCGGGCCTTGGCGCACTCAGCTGAGCAGTCGGCAGCAAGGCCTGAAATCGGCTTGCAGTATGATTGGGTTTAGGGTTTAGGGTTTAGGGGAGTTTGGGTTTGGGGTTTAGGGTTTAGGGTTTAGGGTTCCAGCTTAGGTCTTCTCCAAAATTGTGGAAACTCATTGGTCTAGGGTTTAGGGTTAAGTCTTCTCCAAAAATGTGGAAACTCATTGCTCCAGGGCTTAGGGTTTAGGTTAGGCTTGAGGGAGCGACTGCAGAAATTGTAGGCATTACATGATGGGTCGATGGGGTTTACAGAGGGACATATCTGGGAATCTCGCGACTCTTCGTGAGTAACCCAGACCCCTGATTAATAAACCTCCTCCCCTTAATAGGTGATCCTAGCATTTAGTCCCTTAAAAAGGGGGGGGTTGTTAACAATGGGTCTACATTATACTTCCTCGGGCTAACATGGAACCACAGAGCTGGGGGTGTACGCAAACTGTTGCAGCTTCCATGGCAAATTTTGAGATGGGCCTTCTCGACAAGGAGTGCATGACTGACTCAGGAGGCTTGCGGAAAATCTTCGAAGAAGAGCCAGTGCTCCTTTGATGAAGGAGACTCAACATCAACCACATCTCAAAGCGAATTCTGACATATGTGCCATAATCTAAACTCCTAGTATCCTCGTTCATAAGCCGTGTAATATTCTCCTATACCTTTAAGGAGCTTAGACTACAGCTCATATGACTAGAAACCCCCATGCAGCCAGTCGACCCAAAACCGTTCATAAGAGGGACAGTGGCATTCCCGAATTGTGCATGGCCTCCAGATAATCATGTGGGGGATCTATAAGGGCATATATAGATAAGGTCCTGGGTTCCAGGATTATTGGCTAGTTTTCGCATCAACCGTAATGTGAACTCCACATTAGGGACTAGATTCACATTTAGAAGCATCCCGCGGCCGGAAGACAATTATGGCTAGACCCACAATTTTAAAGTTCCCAGAAAATGTACTTTGTAGGCACAAATATTCAGAAGAGCTTGCTGCAGAAGTTTGTCTTGAGAAGGTGCGAAACGAGGAAGCTGCAAGGGATGGTTTTTAGAGCTTGCTTTCTGCTGAAACTGTCTCTGGCACGGGGCAGCTAGACCGTTTAAGGAGCAGTTTTTGCAGCTACTGCTACTGCTACTGCTTCCTCTCCTCCTGCTCCTCCTCCTACTCATTCTCCTCCTCTTCCTCTTCCTCCTCCTCCTCCTCCCACTTCTCACCCAGAATTTTGGGCAGCTCTATCCAGGGGCCCACCCAACATGGCATGGAGATAGATCAATCGAGGGTGGGGGGTTGTTAATGCGGAGTCAACTCTCAGCTATATCCCAAATAATTTCTGAAACCCTCATAGAAGGGACCCAAGGGTACCCTTGTGACCGGACCTCAGAGTACCAACGTGGCCTGAGGCCGGATTTGAGAAACTCCTACCACCTAAACCCTATAGACCCTAAACCCAACCCTAAATCCTAAACGACCGCCTGGAACTGGCTGGGGAGCCGTTGCAGCTGCGACACCTGACGCTCGTCAAGTAGGACAAAGCAGAAAAGGGGCCACCAGAAGCTCTGAGCATGAATATGTATCCGTATCTATGTGTATGTGGGAGGATGCATACGTTTATATGCATGCGTTTTTAAGTAAGTGTACACACACACATATATATATATACATGCACCTATACCTGTGTGTATGTGTAGCGCTGGCTCGAGACGCTCAACACAGTCCACACATCCTCAGGCCCATGTTTGATCATCACAGGGATGATGTAATGTATGGTTTATCCCAGGGTAAACCTGCAACAGTAATACAGGCACGTAAATTACAAAACGCTAGAGCACGCCACTTCGAAAGTTCGGGGTTCCAGCAAACCTGACTTGTTTGGAAATAACGTATCTGCCGAGCAAAGAGCTTCTGCTACTTTGGGAAAATCATGCTTGCCCAAGAAACCACGCACAGCTCTCATCTTGTCTCGTAAAGATATTCCACTTGAGATTCGCACACTGTACTCCCTCCATGCCCCTACGTGGTAGTTTCCCGGAATAGGGGGACCCTAATATAGACTCCAATATACTATTTAATCCTTATTGGTCCCAGTTTTGGGAAACCCCTAGACCCTAAACCCTAAACCCTATACAAGCCCTATATACGCCTGCAACACGCCTATATAACCCCCAAAACCCCTTTGAAGGGTACCCTAATTTTGAGAAACCCCGATGTCTCCATTTCAACAAGCAAGCGCGGGTGGCATCTTCCTGGTCCCCCCCTATACTGGGCTGCTGTTCGGGAACCTAAAATAAGTTACCGTAACGGGTATGTAGGGTATTTGGGGTTTAGGGTTTAAGCTACCATAATGGATATATATGTATATGTACATATTAATTAATAGGGGTTCCCCAATACAGTAACTTAATTTAAGTTCCTTAACAGCAAACCAGTATAGGCTTCTACAACAACAAACTTTCAGGCTTCTCTAGTGTACCCGGTGGGCCGGGACTCTATCAAAATACTTCTGCACTCAATTCCCCATGGCGCCGGCAGAGTTCCTCTTCGACTGCTTCTACAAGGAGATGAAACCACCACTTTGAAACAACTCCTGGAGGCCCTTCAGTTCATCTAGACAAGGGGTGGGCATGTTCCCAAAAGATCCCCAAACCCCCTGCCGTCTGCTCCCGGGCGTGCTCGCCAGTAACATCCTGGAAGGGCGGGTGGTTTCATGTTGCCATGTAAACGCCCACGAATGCAAGCTAGAAACACGGAAAGATTGCACAGCTGACCAATAGAGCTTGCTGCGCCCGTGAAGTTCGGAAGAAGATTATGGGATGCCTAGAAAAAGAGCAGAAATGATTAAAACTAAAGTCATCCTACTCATAACCCCAAAACAATGAATAATTGCTAACTATCCATGAAACACAGGATTGATCTCAACAGTGGGCCTTGGCAAGTACACGGTCAATCCTCCTGTTTCGGGGTCTGAAGTTTGCGGGGCTTCGGAAGTGTGGGAAAAGAATAAAAAAGCTTGGGTCCGTACTGTAGGTCCTTGATGTTGAAGCTGACGACGTGCAGAGAGTGCGAGGCAAAAAGCATGAGGGAGAGGGAGGGGGCGAGAGGAGAAGAGAGGGAGAGAGCGACAGAAAGGGCGAGAGAGAGAGAGAGATAGATGGAACCAGACAGATAGAAATAGAGAGAGAGGCAGAGTCAACAACCCCCACAAATCAAACAGAAAACAATAAACCCTGAACCCTAAGAGAAAGGGAGAGCCTCAACATTTGGAGACACCGCCCCATGGCGAAGTTCCTGGCCTAGACTGGCCAACCTCTCCCCTAATCCCTGAAGTTCATGTTTATTATAGTGAAGTATATTTAATAGATTGCTATATATTAAAAAAAAAAAAAAAAAAACAATATTGAAGTATATTATAGAACACTATAGTATGTTAGAGTATATTAGAATGTATTCTGACTCACTCCAAAACCGACCAGGAACACTTGGCGTCCTTGACCACCAAAGCTGGTCTTGAAAGCTTGGCGTTACGGGGGATGAACTCCTCCAGGTCACATGCAGATGTTGGGGGATGGCCTTAGCAAAGTTATGGATGGGTGTCGGAAGTGTGGCTCTGCCTCCGTAGCCTGCTGGAAGATAAACTTGCTCCAGAGCAACTTGTGTATTAAAATATAGTATATTATAAGATGTTATAGTATATCACAACATATTCTAACGTGTTCTAGTACATGATAGCATATTAGAGTATACGATTATGCGCAGGGTCAACTGACGCTTAAGTCAACACACTATTGGTTTGGACTATCAATGTGGTGCAGCACAGCCTGTCCTCGCAACTCCCTCAAATATGATTGGCTGTATCTTCGTAGTGTCTCTAAACCGTCCTAGAACAAAAGACAAATGATCTTCAAGGTCTGGATCGCGGTGAGAAGAATTAGGCTTTCCACTTCCTAATAGGAGGGCTAAGAAGAAGAGCGAGAGAGAAAGAGAGACAAAGCGATAGCCAAGAGCCCTTTTTCGGAAGCTTGCGTCTTGTCTGAATGCGTGCAACAACCTGACAACGCAGCAACTATGATCACGTGACTTCTAACGACGGACTAATTACTATGATTCTACAAATTCTGGCCTTAAAAGATCCCAGATGGCTGGACTCCCTCCATTATCCCAATATAACCCCAATATAGCCCCAATAGTCCAATAGTAGTTTCCATTTTCTTTTCCATTATCCCTTAGCGGATCCTCATCACTGGTCTGGTCCCCCTCAAACTCCAGGTCGCACTCGCCACCTTGCAAGGAAAAAGCTGCATTGCACAACAAGAAAAAGAATATCTGCCGTGTCTGGGAAAACTGAATGAAGCGGCGTACTCTTGCAGAACACCAATATAACCCGAACATACTAGAGTAGTTTCGATGTTCTTTTCCATTATCCCAATATAACCCAATAGAGCCCCCAATATAACCCCAACATACTATAGTGGTTCCATTGCAAATGGCTGGGAACGACATTGTCCAGGCTAAGCTTCCAGTTTTGCTTGCCATGCCATGCTCACAACCAGAAAGGCACCCATCACTGTACATATAGTCGCCCTTGAGTAAGTAGAATGTGTCTTTGGGTGTAGTAGAATAAGATCCCCGTATACCCCATATTCTATCTACTTAAGGGGAGCTGTACATATCCGTTTACCGTAGTTGAACGCTCTAAAACAGACATGTCCCGAAATTAGATGCCGCTGTGGGGATCCGATCCCCAGTGCGCGGGAGGGCATAAACACCCACATGAGTAGTGTTTTTTTTGGTGGTTGAACCTAGCAAGATAGTATTCCTTATATGAAATACTATACCCCAAAAGGAGGATAGAATCTTACTCTATATTGGGTGCCATAGCATCCCCAAATGAAATACTACTCACATGGAGATTCCTGAAGACCTAGGTTTGGTTGGCAGGTGGTAATGGCCAAGCAAACCAGGTCTTACCTGTCCATGCTTTAGAAACAAAGCAGTACAAACAAATAATACCTTACGCATGGTTTAGGGTTTTGGTTTTGGGGTTTAGGGTTTAGTGTTGACAAAGAATGATGAACAATGGAGGGCCTCTTTTTGTAGGATACCCATCATACAAATAAAAGTTTTGATGGGTATGATAGACCTCAGTTTTGGGAAACAACCATAGTTCAGCCAAGAACAAAATACAATGCGTGTCAGTGTACTGCTACCTAGCCATGCCTGAAGACCAAACCCCACTGCGCTGGGTGGTTTCCATCCAAGCGAATTTTTAATCTACGGCGTCCAAACCCATAGGATAGCAATCCCCTGCCACAGCAACTGTGCCAGCCCAAAAGAAATGGATTCCTGTAAAACCCCTGTGCAACCCGCAGAAAACCGAATTGTTCCCAGGTTTGCCCTTCCTTCATTTCCTACACATAACCAGCGAGACAACCTTTTGTCGCCATAAACTCCAATTTCGATATCATGTTCCAGTTTTTTCTCCTGAAGTTCTGAACCCCACCCCTAATCTCTAAAATCTATGGACTCAACCCTAGATGGGTGGTTGTCAAAATTATGGTCCCTTTTTGGGTCCCTATTATAATACGGTACCTAATATTTAGGGTACCCAAAAAGGGACCATAATTTTAACAACCACCCATATCCAAAACCCTCAAGTCCCTCTACTAGCTCCCAGGCCCACGGCCCGGGGAAAGCTCCGGCGACTCGGTCCGGTTCCTCTTCTGGGCGCGCGTGGGCGAAGGCTCCGCGGCCTGCTGCAGGTATAGGGTTTAGGGTTTAGGGTATAGGTTAGGTGGACCCCCCATCCTGTAATAGTGACCATGAGGGATAATAAGGATTCTATTAGGGTCCTTTTATATTCCTACTATACCACTATTACAAGGTGGGGGTCCTCCTAAGGTATAGGGTTCATTTAAGGGTTCATTGGTTTGGGGTTTAAGGGTTTCAGGATTTAGGTTTCAGGGTTTAGCGGTTCAGGTTTTGGGGTTTAGGTTGGCTCCTGCCCCCATCCACTAACAGTCTATAATAGGAGTCATGATAAGGGCTTTATACCACTATGTTGTGAATAGCTATCGAACTGTTATATTGCGTAGGGGGAGTACCCAAGGTTTCAGGTTAAAGAAAGCCTGGGGTAGATGGGGCCCCTTGGAAAGGATCATGTAGGGATCCACATCGGGACATAAGGATGTGTAGGGTTTGTGCTTGTTATGCAAAATTAACATAAAACACTCTCCGGACAAAGGGGAGGTTCAAGAAATGAGCCTTTGCTTCAGGAACCCTAAGGGTCCCAGGACCCAAATAATAAGGTTTTAGGGCCCAAATACCATTTATATTATAGTATGTGGGCCCTAAAACCCTATTATTTGGGTCCTTGGACCCTTAGGGGAATGCATGCGAACTCAAAGTTCAGCTCGGGCTACTACTTTGCCGCGGCACAACTTAAGCCGCTCTGACGGCGTCCGTTTTCGCACGGCCGCCCTCACTGTGCCGTTCCTCATCTCTTAGGCTTTGCTGGGCTCCCCAGATAGAAATAGCAATAGCAATAATATTGATTACAAAAATGCTAATTAATAATACTAATGATATTCAGAATAATGATAATAGTAGTAATAGAAATATTGATAATAATCACCCATTCATCTGTCAAAATTTGGGAGACCTTGAACTGTCTCAGCAGGCCTGGGCCAAGTGGCTCCTCAGCTAGCTTCTTTGAATCCTCTTCTCTACGTGGCACTCAGGACCCCTACTAATGTTGAGATGACATTAATAACCCCCCCCCCCTCAGATCTTGTTTTGCGATTCGGGCTTATGGAAGGGGGGGGGGGGGGGCGCAATAATAAATGTCGGGGGTGGCGG